>JAOEHV020317416.1:0-16970 GCA_025447995.2 Isaurus tuberculatus | reverse complement strand
TGATTGTGTTGTAAGTGTTGTAAGTTAAAATTTTTTTCGTAAAACCTTTAGAAATATTTTGAAAAGTTTTTTCAATAAAATCACACTTTTTATTAATATTATTATTTTCATCACTATGATATTACTAAGCTATTATGATTTTTATTATTATTACTTTGAGATTTTAGGTGCAAGAATAAATTATCCTATTGGCGTTACGATTGTACATTCCAAGGGAACAAGCCTTCGTCCAGAAGGTTCTTCTGAGGCCCCTCTCTCCCTATATTCAAGTCCCATCCACCCCCTGATTATTTTTCGTTGCAGCATTGAACTGATCTTAAACTCAAACTTTCAATCCAACAATCCAAATATTTTGTTGTTAACACATTGGCGTCAGCATTGAACTGGCTGCAAGTACAAGATACTAAAACACACAGGGGCGGATCTAGGGGGTGGTTCGGGTTACTCGATCGAACCCCTAAGGTGAAATAAACGCAAATATTTTGACCATGCGTTTTCTTGGGATAAAAGGACTTGTTAAAAAATAACACTTAAATAATGTAACAGGGATTTTTAATGTAGATAGACAACAACGCAAATATATATTTATTTCAGTTTCACGTTCAAGATTCGTCTCGCCGATTATTGTAATGCCCAACTATTGTCTGTGCTTCAAAAACAGAAAAAACTGAGGTTGTTTTAAAGGTAATAAACAACCACCAAAACCACCTTTCTGAGGACCTACATTTTGACATTTGTCCGAACCCCCCCCCCTCCCCTTCCTCATTGCATAAATCCTGGATCCGCCCCAAAACAAATGTGCAATCTAATTATCATTCAAGCCTCATCCAACAAGCCTTAAGAAAAGATTAAGAGAAGACTTAAAAATAATTTGTAAAGGATCTCAGCATTTTTTGTTGGTTTGTTACAGGTTGCTTACTCTTCAACAGTTTCAAGGGATAACAGGTGAGGTTGCTTTTAGCAGACAAGGAAAAAGGATCAATTATACGTATGACATTGTACAACTAAACAAAGACCAACAAGAAAAAAGCCAATGGACAACTGTTGGAACTGTTGATAACAACCGTGCTAAATTTTTTTATAACTTTTGGCAGAAGGCCACCGACAAACCTTCATCATTGGTCCTTCGTATGGTGACAATCGAGGAAGATCCTGTTACGATTGTAAGTAAAGAAAAGCTCAAACCAGGCGAGGAGTGTGTTTTAAGTCATGCATGCTACAAGTACAAGAAAACACGCAGCGCAAAAGGTGACCGTGAGGTTGAGAGGTATTGCTGCTCAGGATTCATGTTTGACCTTTTAGAATTGTTACAACAAGATCTGAAATTTCAGCCGGATATTTACTTTGTAAAGGATGAAAGATACGGCGCATATGATTCAAAAACTCACACGTGGAATGGAATGGTCAATGATATCTTACAAGGAAAAGCTGACATGACTCTATCGATGCTGACTATAAATGAGATTCGATCGCGCGTTGTGGATTATTCACCCGCCCTTCTCCACAGCGAAACAAAAATCATGATATCTGTTGCACCGAGCGAGACGGCATTCTGGGATTTTGCATTCTTGCATCCGTTTTCGACCAATTTGTGGATTGTTGGGGTGATTTTAGTCAATGTCATGCTCATTGTTATTTGGATCTTTGACAGGTTTAGTCCGTACGGCCATTATAAGCAAAACTACGGTAACACACGTCTGACTTTCAACCTTCCTGCTTGCATGTCTTATGTATGGGGAATAGTATTTAAACTTCAACTTGATAACGTTACCCCACGTGCTACTAGTACACGCTTTACGTCGGTTATATTCGCGTTTTTTACCTTAGTGTTGATAAGCTCATATACAGCAAACTTGGCTGCATACTTAGTAAAAGCTAGAGAGAGCTACCCAATCTCAAATATTCGAAATAAACAGGTGAGAGATTTTATTTTCCCTGCTCTCTATTTCTCCTACTTTTCTTCTATATTTTGCTTCGTTTCGACGCGTCCATCTTCTCTCCTTTAGCATTTGCTTAACAAGACTATTTCCTTTAAGAATATTGAAGTTGGTACGACGTACAATTTAGAGAACCTAATTTTAAAAAACTTGTGATCATTGCATTAAAGTATAGTTAGTGTAAGTAGGCGGCGTGGTTAGCGCAGTTGGTAAGATCTTTGCCTTCCAACCACATGGTTCTAGGTTCAATTCCTCGGCTGTGTTGAAAGTTGAACATTTGCATAACCTCCTTTTCCGCCAAAGCTTACTCAACTTTCCATCCTTACGAGGTCGGTAAATGAGTATCAGCTTCCGCTGGGAGCTAACCTGCGATGGATTAGTGTCCCGCCAAGGGGGAGTCAAGGACTCTCATCCGCTTAACACTACGGAAACCGTCAGATAAGCGCCGGCCTCATAGGCCACTAGGCTTGGAAAAGGATTTAGCTTAGTGCAAGTAGAAGTGACTCATTACTTAAGGCGATGGTCATAAAAATTTCAATCTTGTTTAGTTTGCCTTATTACGTGATATTAATAATGCATGTTGACAACGCACAACCAGCAATGCAATACTAACGCGAATGGTTCGATTTATACTAGAGACGGATCATCAGTCTGGGACGAGTTTGGGCAAAGAACGGTAGCTCGTCTGAAAATCCGTCTGTGTACAACTATCGCGATAGTTTGTCTGGACGGATCATCCATCTGCTTGCCCGTATATATATATAGTCAGACGGATTATCAGACGAGGTACCGTTCTTTGCCCAAGCTCGTCCCAGACGGATGATCCGTCTCTAGTATAAATTGAGCCAATTTTCCAAATGTTAATTTACTTCTTTGAACTACAATGAAATTTTCAAAAAGAATGCGCATATAAATTTAATTAACGCGATTTTTTTGCAGTACAAATATCTACCAAGAGCTCTTTCAGTCATCGTTATTGCACAGCAAATGAATCCAAAGACGGAACATTGCATTTGAAATAACAATGTAAAATAACAAGATTTCAATTAACATCGATGTGAATTCCATCAAATCTTCGCAATTTTTTAAATTTTACAATAATGAGGTGCATCTATATTTCCTATAGTAAGTGTTGTACCAACTCCCACATTTTTCATTGTTTCTGTCAGCATTTAGTTTAGTGGAGATTGAAGGACTAGTAAATACATATCACAGGGTGCGTACACTTTTAGTCAAAGAAATTTCCAGCACTTTTCCAAGTTTTCAAGGACCCGTACGCACCCTGATATCAGTTGACTTAATTGATTGATTGATCGGCTTAATGACTGACTAATTAGTAAAAAACAAGACCATATCCTTTACAACTATCTTTTTTTAAGGGTTATCAAGCTTATTTAGCAAAAAGACTTGCGTGTTTTTGGTTGTTTGGCGAAAACCAGACGCTCACGTGAATTCTACTTGGCTGTTTTGGATTAAATTTACTTCAGACTATATGTAGCGATACTAAGATCGAGATATGTCCATGATTTATCCCAGTTCGTACTAACTACATGACTTTTTTCAGTTCACGGACCGCTCACTAGGTTTCAGATTTGCAACGCTGGAAAGTTCTAGTACAGAGATGTTGTTTTCTCGTAGCTCTGATCCAACATTCAGACGAATTTACCAAAACATGAAGCCTTATCAAGTTGGTACTTACAGAGAAGCAATAGAAAAGTTGGGAAGCGGGTAAGAACTAACAGTTTTTTTTATGAGTGCAGTTCACACAGGATATGTTTTTAACCCGGGTTCACCAAAATGGAGAAGAGCAGAATACTTGCGTGATCAAGAACATGGGATGAACATTGATTTGCATTGCACGCGATTCACACTCCTCCCACCACTACAGACCCGAGTTCGAATCGTGGGATTCGCACGTGGGCTCAGATTTGCCGATCTCAATCTGGCTCCGAGTGTTTTTCTCCGCGGGATCTCCGGTTTTCCTCTTTCCATAGAATCGACTTTCACACCAAAATCTTTACCTTCCTTCCTTCCTTCCTTCCTTCCCTTCGCACTAAACCTTTTCTGCAACTCGTGTCGCGAAAACGCTGTGTATCTAGCTACTGTCCAGAAAAACTATCTGGGATAACAGCATCTGTTTTTAGCTTGATATAATGAAAGTTGTTTTCTTTTTCAGCCGATTAGATGCGTTCATTGACGATTCGCCTTATCTCGACCTGGCTGCCTCAAAACAATCCGACTGCAGTTTCCGGATCATTGGTCGCCCCATTAAAATGAATACACTTGGGATTGTCTTTCGCCGTGGATCAAAATGGAACGAACCCATCACAAATCTTCTCCTCAAATATCAAAGAAAGGATCATTTCCGAAAGCTGAGGGAAAAATGGTTCTCTGGGGTCTGTGCCAATGCAGAGACAACCAATGAGGCGAACGAGTTAGCAGCTAAACATTTTGGTGGATTATTTATCGTATGTTCTGCAGCTATTATAGTATGTGGAATGTTACTAATAATTGAGTTAGTTTGGTACCGCTGTTTAAAACGATTTGTAACCAGTTACAATATCAAGCATGAGGAACAAATGAATATTAGTCACGAAATTGCAATGTCGCGGACAAATATACGTGAACTTTTTCCTTTGTCGACTCCAGAACGTAACGGCGGAAGTTTTACGAACTCAAAAACAAACAGTAATGAGTCTGACTCTTTTACTAATAAGGGAATGTTATCATAACTTGTATGGCGGCGTGGTGGGCGCAGTTGGTAAGATCTATGTCTTCAAACCACAAGGTCCCAGGTCCGATTCCTCGGCTCTACCGACATTTGAACATTTGTGTGACCTTCTTTTCCGCCAAAGCATACTCAGCTTTCCATCCTTACGAGGTCGGTAAATGAGTACCAGCTTCGGCTGGGAGCTAACCTGCGATGGATTAGTGTCCCGTCCAGGGGGAGTTAGTGACTCTCATCCGCTTAACACTACAGAAACCGGAGATAAGCGCCGGCCCCATGGGCCACTAGGCTCGTATATGGATAAAGCTATCATAACTTGTACATATACATCAAAGCGAAGAAATTCTTGGCTTTACAAAATTGAGCAAAAAAACTTTGCTCTTATTCGTGAAAGATCCTTATAATAGTCGATGATAAAATGTGTACCTCAAAACGCCAACGCCCATGTAATATTCTGTTTAATATATAATGTTCAAAATAAATTTTGATAAAAAAAAAACGAAAACAACCTGCAAAGGTGTATGTGTGGTGTGTAATAACTGATTGGTCGGTTTTGACGTGATATGATTGGCTGTTTGGAGAAGCATTTTTTCATGGCACAAGGAGTTGAAACATCTGTTACTGTAACTAAAAACAGCCTTTCTAAGGACTACGTTAATTGGACGAATATACATAACCCTGTACTTGGTTCAAACAACAACAGTCCTCCTCAGGTCTAGAACTCTAGCCAGGTCTATCACTTAATACAAGGGCGAGTAAGGTAGGCGGTTAGAGCCACGGTTGGGGAAAGGTTTAGCTTTAAGTCTTGGGGAGGTTAGGGTTAGGGTCAAGCTTGGGGTAAGGTTTAACTTAGAGTGGGGGGGGGGGGCAGATTAGGGTTAGAGTCGAGACGGGAGAAAAGTTTAGAGCCATGAATAGGGTAAGGTTCATCATTACGTTTAAGGGAGCTTAGGGTTAGAGTCAAGATTTGATGTTTGCCAACTGAGCCAAACAATCGTCTTATTATTTTTTGTTATACAGAAACCCTTGGTTTTAAAATCATTTTATCGAATAAATTATGCAGCAGTCACGTGAATGTTCTGCAACCTCCCCTCCCCCCCCCCTCCCCTCTACAAATTCAAGTTATAGCTGGGCTTTCACTTACAGTCATAATGAAAGCTACGTATCCCGGTGAAAAACAAGGGGTTCCTGACCCGCCTTGCTAGAAAAAAAATGAGGATTAAATACCCGCCACCAACTCCCAAATTATTTTACAAAGAAGTGAAATTAAGTGCATCTTCCGACCTTCGGGGAACCAAGAATTTGAAAGGTGCAATACTTGACAGTATACCTTTTTCAAAGGTTTATATCAAGCCTCCAACTATTTTGACAATAAAATGTAGAGGAAAATCTATTAGAACATTTATCAAAAAATTTGTTTATTAACTAATATAATCTAAAAATAAACAATCTAAATCGAGTAATTTATTTCATAGCTCATGCATGCATATAATAAAATTTATCGACAGTAAAAATTGTATTTTAAAACTAAAATAAAATTTGTGAAGTCATTTGAAATCAAAATTTCTAAATAGCTTAAAAATTTAAATTGTAGGACTTCCTTTTCACTACACATATATATAAATACAGCTGTTTTCTGTCTTTCAACTGAATCATTCTCTTTCTCTGTTTAATGCGGTTCGTTTTGATAGTCTGCACATCAATAATTTATACTTTAACACGGCAGGTAGTTATGATCATTTTAATCATCACCCTCACTAGCTATTATTATCATGAAACCATTATCTCCATCATCAGTATCACCATAAATATAGTTCATATAATTACTATCCTCATCAGTCATCATCACCTATCATCGCTATCTTCATTATCATCATCATAATCGTTAATATCATAATCAACGGCATCTTTATTAGTAATACCATCACCAACGTCAAACCCTGACATCATCAACAACGTCGTCTTCATCACCATTATAATCATGAACGTCATCCTCGTCATTTTCATCATTATGTAATCTTCATCATTTATTTCATTATCACCATAATTATTATAAATACTTTCTCCATCATTACGTCATTCATCAACAACGCCAGCATCTAATTATAAATACCATCATCGTCATTATCATCATCAAAAGGGAACCACCATTAAATTCATCTTATTCATCATGAGCATCTCAGTCGAGTCATCACAGTCGTGACCATTATATCAACTGTCATAATCTCCTCGAAATCCTCGACTTAAACCTTTTGTTGCCATTTTTTCGTGCGAACTTGAATCGCTCATCAACATGATGTTAAAATAGGTTTGTGCAACAAACTCATTCTGAGCAGCGTCAATACCTTTCGCACTTCCTAAAAGACGATTTCACCTTGCCCGTGTCAAGACATTCTCCATTTGCAAGCAATTCTTTGGAAGCATCCTCTGGTAAGTTTTTATTCATCAAATGGAAGGTAACCAATATACTACTGCAGTACAGGACCTTCACTGCCCTTTGATAGTAGACTTAGAAGAGTTCCGCCTCACAGAATCACATATAGTAATGGTGGTAATACTTGTAAATGAGCTTATCATGTATCATTAGTTGTTTTTACATCTGTTATTCTATCAATCGAGTTTAGTTGCTTTGTCACAAATTTCAGTGTATCCACGCCAGAATATAATTGCCTGAAGATAAAAACAAAAACTAATTCAGAGGTAATGTTTCACAAATTTCAGTGTATGCACTTAATTTCGGTCGTTCATCATCTTCCATTTGACATTTATGGCTTGCTCCTAACTATCTATAATAACCGACTGACCTTCAACCTATTGACCTAGCAGTTTCTTATACCATATTGACCTCAATTTGTTAATTTCACTTTTAGTACTTTACTTGTTTCATGATCATTCTGTTCATCACCTCTAGATGTAGCCGTTTTTCATCATCTTACTCACAAATCTCAAGTTATGTTACTGCTTCAGCTGTATTGTAGCAAATCCTCAAAGATGGTCAGCGAATGTAGCCAGCTAGCTCAGTAGCCACCCCTTAAGTGGGAGTTGAGTGCCCATTTTGTTTTAAGAGTAGCTGAATTATGTTGAACGAGTCTTGAACTGACTCGTACTTTTTTAAGTTTTCAACATGGACGTTTTACAGACGTCAAGTTGTGAAAGTTTATAGACTGTATGTTGTTTTACACTAACACGTGGCTTACCTAATGGATTGTTCCGCGTCTTTAGCGGCAGCGGACATTTGATCTGAGGCCATTCGTGCTTTCTCTCTGATTGCCGTCAGTGTGCATTCGTGGGTACTAAGTAGCTGTTGATACGACGCCAGAGAAACCGTGTCCCTCTGAAACCATTAAGGAGAAAAGTTAATTACTGGACTGTAAAAAGTTTCTATATTTTGAAATCACAACAACATTTATACCTTGAAATTTACAATCAATAATAATAATAATAATAATAATAATGATAATAATAATAAAAGACTTTCATTATTATTTAAGTATTGGCTACGTAGAACAACTAAAAAGCGAAGCGAGTAAGGTAAGATATCACTAGTGATTCCTGCATTTTCATTGGTTCCCCAACACCACGATCACAGCGCAAACGGCACTTTTGATTTCTGTAACCGCACTACATTGATCAGCCAATCACAGAGCGAAAAAATGCTACAACAGTCAATGAAACTTCATGAAAAAGTGACGGAAAACAAGAGGTATTCCACTTTTTGACTTAAATTTGAACATGTATCTTTAGCTTAAAGAAGTGATTTGAAAACGTTTAAATTTACAAGCAACTAAACGTCGAACGTTTCCCTATTGATCGACCAAACCTCTGTTACAAAGACACTCGTAAACCCGTTCTCAAATTTGGCCGCGTCTGGAACACGTGGACAAGAATGGCTGAAGTTATCGGGAGTTGCTTACGACGCATTACATAAAAAAAATTCAGCAAAGTACAAAAATAGAAAGAAGGAGAGGTGATAAAAAAGGACTGTGACGCGTCAGCAACTTTATAAATGTAGTAGAACTTCGTCTGAAACTATACTTCAGATGTCATATCCCATCGCGATGTACGTTCGTTCGATTTTGAAGTGAAGTGTGATATAACACAGTTCAGTTCAGTTACCAATATTATCATCATTTCAACAATGAAAGTCCTCAATTTTTTTTTTTGTCCATGGAGCCGGCAGGATTTTTTTTTCCCTTCTATTGCAATACAGGATATTATATTTTTTTGCTTTGCATGCAATTTTTTTCTTCAAAATGAAGCTTGCAGGAATTTTTTTTAAAAATCACCCACCCCCCTCAAAAATCAAATGGTCCGCCCCTTATACTACTTAACTGTCGTACAACACCGTTAGTCTTGTCATATTTTGTCTTGCAACTGCTTACCGTGTGAATTTTAATTTCATCTTTTAGTCTGCTCACTTGTGCTTCAGCCTTTAAGGCTCTTTGCTGAGGAGAAAAAAAAATCGATCTTAACCATAATGGTAAACAAAATAAAAACTAGTACAGCTTTTTACACGAGCCGTAAAGCGAGATAATGTCGAAATTTTCAGATGAGCGGCTAACTAAATTGAATAGCAGTCTAACGATGGATTGCCGAAGTGTGAGATACAACTAGAAACGGGAGGGGGCAGGGTTGAGAGGCACGAACGGGAGGGGAGGAGTGGTTGAGAGGCACGAACGGGAGGGGAGGAGGGGTTGAGAGGCACGAACGGGAGGGGAGGAGTGGTTGAGAGGCACGAACGCGAGGGGAGGAGGGGTTGAGAGGCACGAACGGGAGGGGGCGGGGTTGAGAGGCACGAACGGGAGGGGAGGAGGGGTTGAGAGGCACGATTCCTCGGAAGCTTGTTGCAGTCTTTGCAAATCACTGGATATACCCTATATTTCTATAATAATCAAAAACAAAACAGCTTTTTTGTACCATTTCGTCAGTTTTTAAATAACCAACAATCGAACGTGCAAAAAGGATAAAATAAGGTTTTCGTGTATTAAAGACTTTCCTTCTCCAGGCGAATCACCATATATAAATTTTTTTCATTCTTGACTTTTTTTAATTATTGAAAATAGCAGTTGAAAATATTCCTGAAGCCCTCTTTTTAAACTTTTTTTCGTTCACAAAAAACATGTTAAAAAAATGCTTTGGGACGGCTGGAAACCTCCATCTTCCCCTCCTGCGCAGTATCTCAACGAAGAACGCATTCTCTAGAAAACTAACCGTCGTTAATTCCAGGTTTTTCTCCACCATGTGTATCATGTTCTCCAGAGCTGCAGTTTCTTCTTTCTCCCTTCTCTCAATAAACACCAGTTTCTTTTCAAGCGCCGTGGATCTGTTGGAAAATATTTAAGGTAAACATTGCAGAATTTGTTGATTTCGCCTTAAGTACGGACGTTGAGTTTGATGCTGCCAAAAACTCTGGGCTACTTTTGTTGACATTTGTGCGACCTTCTTTTCCGCCAAAGCTTACTCAGCTTTCCATCCTTACGAGGTCGGTAAATGAGTACCAGCTTTGGCTGGGAGCTAACCTGCGATGGATTAGTGTTCCGTCCAGGGAGAGTCAAAGATTCTTATCCGCTTAACACTACGGAAACCGGAGATAAGCGCCGGCCCCATGGGCCACTAGGCTTGTATAAGGATTTAGCTAACTTTTGTTGACATAGCAACAGGCTATAGAACCAAACTTAAAATAGAACAAAATGATTTCCACTTGTGAAAGGTCAGGAATTCTCCCTGCCCTCCTCTCTTTGTATTTCCCACCTCAGCCCTAAATAGTCAAGGTGTACCACTGTATCAAAAACATTATTTGATACATTTTTAAAAACTGTAAAACTTTTAAAATACCTACCTCTTCTTTTCTTTATCTTTTTCCTCAACAGCTTCAAGTAATTTTTCTTTTAGATCTTCATTTTCTTTCCTCAACTATTAAAAGTGTAAACATAGTTCTGTATCAGTAGTTTTTATTTACTTAGTGGTCTGTAAAAGTTCTGGAATCTGAAGCATGCTAGTGCAGCAGTACGCACGTCATATATCCAGTGTGCCAACAAGCCCAAATTAAGCAATCGATTCTCCATTTGACGTCCTTTAGATTAATGGCTAAAGCAGCTAATTGGCAGTTAGTGGTTTTATGCATATGGGTGAAAGTATTGGAGGTATGAAAATAGAAAAGATTTGAAAAAAAAATGTATTTCTTTTTATTCCATGTACAAGTTGATCTGAGCAAAAGAGATCTAATCACAAGTACTGTACTTATTTTCATCCTTTCCCCTGTTGTTGGCCTCACCTGGTTGACCTCTTCAACTAGTACAAGCTGTGATGGTGAGCTGTCAGATTGAGGCACAATGTAACTACCAGACTGTGCAGCTGTTAAGCCATGTCCAGAATCATTAGAGAAACCATCAGAATCAGCATCAGATGAATGGGAACCCGAGTCATCAAGGTACACATAATATGAAGGCTGCCCATCCACCTTATCAGGATCCGCCTAACAAGTGGAAGCGATCGATTGGTATATGAATGAATGGCGATTTCTTCTGATCCAAAGATGGATATATCTTCGGATGTATCATTATTGTTATTACCTTAGATTGTAAGCATACTGTATATTGCCATGTATAAGACTTAGTAGTAGACCTCATCTAAAAGTCAATCCCCTATTTTCAAGCCGAAAAACTGTAAGTTTTAGAATTTCCATGTATAAGTCGACCTCCATATTTTGCAAGATTATAATATCAAAAGTGTTAATTTTGTAACTCATACGGAGCAAAATGTAAACAGGTTAATAGTGCAGATACCCAATGGTTTTTAAGCAACTTAAAAAGTACAGAATTTTAGTTTTATTTAAAAGTTTTAATTTTTTATTAATTCAAGTACTTATCATGTAATTGCTAATTCCAAACGTTTTTCTAGAGTTTTGAGGGATGTTATAAGAAAAAATTCTTTGTTTTTTAAAAAGGGTCAACTTATACACAGCAAAATACCGTACATATTTTTTGTAGGACTTAACTTTTGAAACATCATGAAATTTAATACCCACAAAAAATGTTTTTAAGAAAATTGGTTAGAAACGTCAGCCATACTCTCATTTACATACTCGAATAAATATCTAACACAACTGTATTATTGAAGTAATATCCAACTTGCACTGAGGATGGCTTATGACAAGCCAAAGCATGTTTGCAAACTGAAGTGTGTTAATTCTCTTTTATTTGAGTTTTGTTCTCAATACTTTCACTAAGAATGTCTTTCGTGAGACCCTATCAGATTTATTTGTCTTCTCAATTTCACCCTTGAACTGTTAAAAAGTAAAATCTTTTACAATAGTGCAAAGTGCCATTGTTTGTGCATTTAAGCTTAAGTAAGTTTGGGGGTCTCAAAACTAGATGGTATCCCATGTATCATAACTTGTACAGATGGGGTGAGTGTGCATGTATGTGGGGGCTGGGGTGAGTGTGTGTGTATGTGGGGGATGGGGTGAGTGTGTGTGTATTTGGGGGATGGGGTGAGTGTGTGTATGTTGGGGAGATAATGGCCGTACTTTCTGCTGCTTCCACTAAGTAGAAACACTTAACAGAGTCTAATCTAAAGTTGAGATGCCTGCTGCACAATTAATAATTTCACTGCTTCAGTGTATGCTAATTTGTCTTCAATTCCTTCTTAATATTTATGAAAAAATACGACGGGAAAAAATTGGCTGCTAGAGATGTCAATTAACTGTGGTCTGATTAATTGAGAACTTTAGACTGTACAGTATAATATTTAAATGCTCCTATAAAAACATGTATTGTACTTACCTCAAATACACTTGGTACTGGTTTTATTTCATGAACTTCATCATCAATTATCTTTAAAAAAATCAAAAATTAATTTTACTCTCAGTACTTACCTCCCAGTACAGGAATTTAAAGTAAAAACCAATTATATGGACACCATAAACCCTGAGTCAAATATTAATTTTTTTTTATCATCAGTTCTATTATAACAAAACATCTTGGTTACAGTAAATAGGGAAAAAATACTCCAGTGAAACTGGTCAGTATAATACTCAGTTATTGTAGTTTGAAGTGTGAGATGAAATGGCAAAATGCACTCAGAGTCCTTGAGGCTTTGTCTTGGAATAACACATCAACTATTTTCTTGATAAAAATTATGTACAGCTAAGTGGCCAAGTACTAGATTGAAAACATTATTCATTATGAAGGAAAAGTATCATTTTTTGGCATCAACCAAATAAGGGATAATTTGATATTAATTAGTTCTCTATTAAGGACAAGGTTCAAAACCTTTATCTAAAGATGATGCAATTGTTAGTAAATGAGTTATATGTACTGACAGTGTGTTCCCTTGGGCCATGAATATTAAATGTTGGAAGAGATTTCCAGCTCATTGAAAATAAATTTTGTATGAAAAACAGTCCTCTAATTACATTTACTTGACCAGAATGCTGAATTTACAAAACTCTATTAGTAGAGTGACAGTAGCCTTTAATATCTTCTGTAAAATAAGAAGTACAATATGTCATTATGTGTCAAGAAACACATGAATATATCAAAGAATTATATGCCATTGCTACCTTTAAGACTCTCTTTTGTCTTGAAGCAACATCTTTTTCCATAAAGTTTTTATAGGAAAATGGATTTTCACCTCTATCTTCTGAGTCTTCTTGGTGATGTACCACTTCCTTCCACTTTGTGTTACTTTCTACACAAAAGACAAGTCTTAACAATTCACAATTCAAATTTCATGTTTGCTTTATAGTATTCTTGTAAGAAATTTTTTACTCGGTTATTTAGAGACCTCTACCCTCCCAAATCCTACCACCATCACAACCCGTTAAAATATTACTAAACATTAAAGCAATTCAGGTGAAAAGTTTCAAGTAGTGACATTGAAAGACATGGATGCTCCACATACAGGAGGATTTGAGAATGAAGGATATAATTAGCTATGATGCTTTTAATTTCTGCTAATGGAAAGCAGCTGTCAGGAAAACATATATTGCGTACCACAGCATGCTGAGGAGGTCATTAAAATGGTTGTGGTTGCTTCGTGTTCTATCAAGTAGTTCAGTCTCTAAGTAACATTTAATTTATGGCAGCACCGTTAACCTAGGCTGTAATGTTCTTGGGTATCCAAGACCATCTTTGATCTTGAGTATCCAAGACCATCTTATCAGTACGGTAAAGTTCAATGTCTGAAAAATTCAAGCCTAAGTGACTGCAGTACAATTCCGGCCAGTGTACAGCTGGTACTTTTATGTCAATGCCCTCAAAGTTGCTTACAATCCTGCAAATTAAGTAAAGAGTGATTGTGTTGTGAATGAACTTTCCATTTAGTGTTAAACATATAATTTTAAAAGCATTTGGAAAAAGAACCCTTAAAAAAAACTCATAGAATTTAAGAAAAAGTCAAGTTAATAGTCCGACCAATTGCACTGTGTTTTCAGTAAAATATTGGTAGGTATACTCGAAGTTATAATTATCTCTCTAAATAATTTTAGGTACATGCATGTATTTAACTGTTTTCTAAGTAATTTGAAATTTCATGCAAACATCAGTCACTCAGATATAAAAATTTATTGAGATACAAACCTCCATTGCGCTTTACATTTGATACATTAGAGAAAGGTGATTCGTCCTCAAAAATATCTGGATTTTTCGCTTTCTTAGTTTTATGTTGCTTCTTGTTTCGATTCTGCGAAACTTGTGATTCTTCGCTCTTTTTCTCAACGAATTTTTTGAAAGAAAACGGATTGTCTTTCACCTCTCCATCTTCTTCCGCCATTTTATATCTAGTGCCAGTCCACAACACTCGCAACCGGCCAAAATCGTAAATGTTTAGTAGTATTTTGTTTTTAGTATATACCACACAAGTGAATAGTACTTTTCGCGCACGCTGATTGGCTCGCTCGGAGGTGATTAGCCAAGTATTATTCACCCCCGAGCAGCCGAAGAAAAACAAAATGGTTTCCAGTTTCCATTGATTTGTCGGTATATTGTCACAAATAAAGTTACTCTTTGATCCGCTAGCTATTCAGCTTGTGTGGTATATACTAAAACAATTATTCACCTCAGTGTCAGTGAAAGTGCTGAATATTTACCTCGCCGCTGCTGCGGCAGTCAAATAGTAATAAAATTTTTTTTTTGAACTTTTTAAAGGCATCAAATAAAAAAGGCAACTCCAAAGATATCAACTGCTTGACATTTAAATGTGAAAGACAGACGAGCTTGTGAAAAATTGAGGCCGAAGGGTTCAAACCCAGTCATGAGCTCTAAATCCACGGTGAGTACCATCTCCTTTTTAAAAAAAACAAAATTTATAATGTATACGTAATACATTTGAGCCAAAAACTGAAACATAAAACTGTTTTGGAGATTGACGGGAAGACTGTTTATAAAGCACCAATCATAATTAGTTCGTTTTTAAAGTTGTCTCCAATCCTGCGATAACGATAAAACTTCAGTCTTCAAACACTATTAAACTAAACCTTACTTTTATAATGTCTCATAGCTTATTCTTTAAAAAGTAAGTGTTACTGTCTTTGATAACGACACCGTGGTTCCGGTAATTCATTGGATCGCGGTGTATACAAATCAAACTGTGATCGAAAAGATCATCAATTACAGGATCAACACTCGAGCAACCAGCCAGCTTTGCAACAGCTGCAGCGTACGAACGTCTCCTTGACCCAAGAATGTGTTCGTCTTGTGCACGAAAACCAAGAAACTCTAATTTTTCTCGCTCACGGACAATATCCGCCTCCATTTTTTTACGAGACGGCAGATGTGCCTTTCCACTGAGCACAGCAGCGATGCATTGCGCTTGAAGAGCAAATACCTGAAACAGAATGCATAACTTTGAAATTCCCACAAATGCGAGAGTTGGATGTTCAGGATGGAACACCCCCAAGTACAATGGATTGACCCGTTGTCCACCGAAGTCTACTGTCACGTGACATTCTGGACTGAGAAAAGGGAGAGAGTACTGGTAACCAGTGCACAGCAAGATGGTGTCTGCTTTTTGTGTCCGTCCGTCTGTGAACTGGACAAGGCCGTCGTCCGTGATTCTAAGAATTGGAGGGAACTGTTCAATCTTTTGGGGTAGCTTTACTTCTTTAAACATCGGATTTCTGTGACTGAAGTAAATATTCTTAGCTTTGTCGACAATAAGCAGGGAAATTTCGAGCGCCGAAAGACCGCCACCAAGAACAACAACATCCATATCTTGAAAGATTTCAGCATGTCTGTAATCCTTGCTGTGCATAACGAGACCACGGAAGGAGCTCAAACCAGGGATCTCCGGAATGTTTGGTGTGGTGTAATGTCTGAAACATAACAAGGGGAAATATTTAATCACCTTGCTAGCTACCGTTAACGGCTATGAATCAATAAAATACTACGACGCTTTTTCGATTATGCATCTATCAATGTTATGCCCGTGAGGACGAAGGGGGGGGGGGATCGGGCAATGGGTGGGGGGTTGACATTTTTCTGAAATTTTTTGTCAAAATCCAGTCCCTGGAGAAAACATCTTTTGTCAAAAAACATAAAAATCCCCACAGAAGTTTTGGAATGAAGGCCACAGGCCTTCACAACACCAGCACAAAGTTTCCCGTCCGGCGGAGTTGCTGTGTCAAAAGCCACTCCCCGGGGACAGCCTAGTGGCTCAAATCCTGGTCCCTTGCCCGACCCCCCCTTCCCCCACCCTCACGGGCATAGCATTGATAGATGCATTACATAACCGAAATAAACTGATGAAAAAACTAAAGCCATGTTGTTTTCGAAGCCAATTTCCTCTAGTTTTACAGGAAAATCATAGCTAAAAGCTAATTCTTGTAATCTTGGTATTAGGTTTTGTGCAATTCATAAGAAAGGTAGTCAGTGAAAAACTTAAACAGATACAAACAAAGGTTTTGGCCAATTCGCGTTAATCACAGCCCGCCATCTTGAATGTGACGTTGTTAATTTTGTCACTAAAGCGAGGCTGCGGGTGATACACTAATGGCGTTCTTGTACAATGGGGCCCATACATGAAATCACTTACAACCACGTTTGGTTTTCTTTGAAACTCCCATTTTTTAGTCCGCTGGAGAAAGCTGGTGGAAGCGCTATGCGCATGCTCCGTTAGGAGAGAAGAGGATTAAGTAAGTAAGTACCGTGGCGAAAACTCCCCTCCCCCGGGGGGGGGGAATCTCATATGTTGACTATACGGGTATGTGCCGCTGTTCAGGGTATGGTATTCAGACCATCCAGTCTAGAACAGGGTGTATAAATCAAGGAAAATTTTGTTTAGAACAGGGTTAAAATTTTGCAATA
>JAOEHV020317323.1:0-11553 GCA_025447995.2 Isaurus tuberculatus | reverse complement strand
AGTTGGGGAAAACCGGTACGGCCGTCGGGGAACGTCGGTACAATTTACCGGTGTACCAGCCTTAAGAAACACACTGAGTGGTGAAAACAATGATACTTATGATGATAGAAATTGGTTGGTTGATGGTGATAATGAAAAGAACAATAGTGATGATGAGAGTGATTGTAATGATGGTGATAGAAACGTTGGTGTTGAAAGAGTTTTAATAATCTTTATTTTCAAGCCTACCTTGCCGGATCTGGAACTCTATACCAGCCTTGGGGCGGTGGTATGATAGTGTAATCCTAAGAAAATAATGTACAGTATTTAGTGCAGTTAAAAAATCTAAATTCCAAGAAAACTCATCATACAGTAACTTAGTTTAAAACAGTGCCATTGTACCAATGGTGTAATGAAATAATTCACGAAGTTATGTGTGTAATTTAAGTATTTGGGAAAAAAATAGAACTGGACATTGTGGCAAAAAGCAGATTAAACCATGTGATTAAACAAAAATATAACTTCTAACTGATTAAATCGATAAATACTTTTTCAGCTGGTATCTCCTTGTCAGTGTTTGCACTCCATCTTTTCCTGCAATACTCGACACATGTGTGATACGGATTTGACGCATTTGGACATTTGAATTTCTCCTTTTCTTCAACCTTTTCTTGTTTGTCTGTACTAGAGGCTGTAGCAAATTAAATGAATATCAATAGCTGATAGCCAGCTAAGGAAGAAGTTTGAAAAGCACAACAATATGCTACTAAAAGCCAAAATTATGGTAAAACAACCTTTCAATGGGAAAAATGAAAACGTAATTAAGATGTAAAACTAGGCAGATCTGGATCATTCAAGGGAACTTAAATACATTATCCTTTGCGTTAGAAACTGATGTACCTGATTACTGGGATTTTTATATTCCATTCAGTAGTTTCTATTCAAAAACTAAATATCTGTTAGCACATTCTGAATACCTCAATGTAGGTAATGTACAAACTGCTAAAAAGACAAAACTACACCAACTCATTTTCTTTATTACCTTTTTGGAGAATCCCCCTTTTCTTTAAGCGTGCTTGCAGGGCTGCTGGTAAAGGCATCTTTAATAAGTTTAGTCAAAAAACGGATGTTATAAATATTTTTGTCTCAAGCCGCCATTTTGGATTCCTGGTCCAAATGAAAACGAGGCTGTACAGGTCATGTGATGGTTTGGCATGGACAGAGTTGAACTGCTTGGTCGCATGAAAGTGTTAGTGGTATAAATATTTCGAAATGTTAGCCTTTTTTAGCCGCATTTTAGAATGGATCAAGAGTCTCTTTTGGAAGGAAGAGATGGAGTTGACCCTAGTTGGACTACAGTATTCAGGAAAGACGACTTTCGTGAACGTTATTGCGGTAAGTTTGATATTAACATCGCTGATTGAACACGAATTGAGCAATTGCAAATTTGAGATCATTTTCTCTAGATAACGTCCGCAAATTAGGAGTCTGTGGATAAAGTTTACCGTTCTTATTTTCATCTGTTTGCCTAATTATTTCAACGTCTGGGAATATTATTTTCTATACACTTGTTTAAACTGGCTGCAGCTAGTTTGAAAGTCATTTTATCAAAGTCAAACCGTTGGAATCTCGGTTGAAATCAAATTTTTGTCTCGTGATCAGTGCAATGTTTTTGTAATGTAATCTCTTACAAAACTTACTGTTGGGTGAAAATAAATGCTTCATTTATATGTACAGATCTCGCTCACATATACCGGGCCTATACCGTGACTTGTTGGTTTCGGGTTCTCCTTAGGGAACATCACACGCAAAAGATCTCCATAACTAATTTCATACTGAAAAATAGTTTATAATTGGCAACTTTACTTTAAAATTTTCTTATGTAAGCTATTAATATAAGTATTAATCAATGCTTTGAACAGAAAAACCCTTCTTTATCATAAAAGTTTGAGACCCGGTCCATTTTATTACATGTTCATGAATAATTTTTCCCAAAAAGCATTGATTTTGAAAATTTCTTTTACTTGTCCAGTCAAGAACTAAATGAGGCCAATGAGATAATGTAGTTCTTCAAGTGAAAAGTTGGAGTTGTTAAAGTAAAGTTAATTTGATTTCACTTTTGATCACATGAGAAGCTAAGATCTGATCTGATGCACTTCACATGAGCATAGCATTTAACATCAGTTGCAGAAGATAGAAATTTAACTCTGTTCTAAATTTAAGAATAGCTTCTGCTACATTACCCTTTTATCATTAACACATGTCAGAGTGATACCCAATGTGAATGTGAAAAAATTTGCATAGAAATTCTGTTAGCACTTTGTAAATAGTTTTAAAAGTTCTGTTATATTAAATAATTATTTTCTTATTTGTTTTTTTTTACATAAGAAATATGACCCACAAAGATAGACTGTACTGTAGCTAAGCCATCTTATTATATGGCAAGGTATTTTCCAGCAATCTGATTGGCTGCTGGGAAGGCAAGATTTCCCTGTAATGACCGGTTATTATGACATTTATTTTTAACTGTTCATTTTTGAAGAAATCATTTTTGCCTGTTTTTTGTGACGACTGCCATTTTGGCTGAGTGAACATGAAATAAGTGCATGTGTGCAAGTGGATAGGGAAATTAAATTTCAGTGTTTTTTTTTGTTTTCTTCCAAAAACGGACTAAAGGCCATATAATAAGTTACTAATTAACCTCAAACATTACAGGGAAATCTCAGTCCTCTGTCTTGTTGTAATGACCTTACTCTTTGATAATAAGTAGTATATTATGATTGCTATGATTTTTAATGTTGATCAAGTTGCATTCTTTGATTATCCTTTGAGCTTCCTTGATTTTTCAAAGACTGTTTTGTAGCTAAACAAGATAATTATAGACTAAAGTAACGCCCTAGATATCAAAATGTCATTTGTACACCATTGCAGTCAGGACAGTTCAGTGAAGATATGATACCAACTGTCGGATTTAACATGAGGAAAGTCTCTAAGGGTAACGTTACAATCAAGGTAAGAAACACAACAGTGTTGATAAAAATATATTTGAATAATATTTAATTAGCTTGAAACTACTCCCGTTGCTGGCGGAAGCCGGGAAGACCAGCAACCAACTTTCTGGACACTTTAAAGAGGGACACCGGCACGGTGACCTCAGCTGAGCTCTCCGCATGTATGAAGAACAGAAAGGATTGGATCCATCATCGCGAGGCTCGGCTGAGGCTGCCCAGATGATGATGATATTCACTAACTAATGAAGGATGAATGAATACATTCAGAACATCATGAATATTAACTATTATTAATGTGGATGTTATTTAACAAACTTTTGATTATAATATTTGAATACTGTTGATGTAACTAGCAATTGAAAGTCATTTAGCAGCAATGGAAACTTGTAGAAGCAATGGTATAATTTTTAATCGGGTTTTTTTTGAAAAATTTTTGTGTTATTTAACACTACTGAATGAAATTTTTCAATTAATAGTCAGTCTTTAAATTCTGCTGTCTAATTTAAAACTTTTTATTAACATCTTCAAAAGGTTCTGTAAAAATATAGTATATGAAAAATTAGTTTAAAATGACACTAGTTCAATTACATTTGTGGATGAGGACACTAATCCATCTAAGGTTGGCTGCCAGCTGAAGCTGGTACTCATTTAGCAACCTCGTAAGGATGGAAAGCTGAGTAAGCTTTGGTGGAAAAGAAGGTTACATTAAATGTTCAATTTTCAGCAGAGCTGGGGATTGAACCGGAACCATGTAGTTAGTGAGGCAGAGATCTTGCCAACTGTGCCAACCATGTTGCCATTAAAACCTGTTTTAAGTATTCAATAAATACTATCTGCTTTTTTAGGTTTGGGATATCGGAGGTCAGCCTCGATTCAGGAGTATGTGGGAAAGATACTGTAGAGGAGTCAACTGTATTGTGTAAGTTTGTGGGCTGTACTGCCTAGCGAGAGACAGTAAGTTGAATGCTGCAAGCAAAAATGATTCTCCAAGATAGAAGAAAACTAGTGTTTTATATGCTTAAGACAACAATCATTCTAAAAGTTAGAAGACTTTTTCTCTGCAGATACCTGTAGATATGCATGTAAAATTACTTAAAAGTTTGTTGTCCTAAAAATTTGCAGCATTTTAAAATTTAAAACACTTTCAGTTTATGATAAACCAAATGTCCTAAAATGAATTTTTTACATCACTTTAGGTACATGGTGGATGCTGCTGATCACGAGAAACTTGAAGCTTCACGAAATGAACTACATGGACTTCTTGAAAAACCTCAACTTAACGGTATTCCTGTAAGTTGAAAATCTTTAATTTTAGCGGAATACCTTCAAAATATTTTGCTTCTTACTTACATAAAGCTGGACATATCCATTAGTTTAATTGGCCAGAGATAGTTAGCTTTTGTTTAGCAGATACCTGAAGTTCAAACATTTGGTGCCGATAATGGTAGGAATCTTCATTATTAATAGTAGGATTTGATTACTTTGCTTTGTATTTGCATTGTAAGCCCAGAAGAATGAAAATAAAGCAGATTATTTTTTCATAACAAAGATTTTCATTCAACTCTTCAATCCCATTACCTTGTTTTTATACCACCTTTGGGTAAAAACTATGTCTTTTATAAAATTTACACAATCCATAACAGATGTTTTAACTGTAATGTGGGGATTTTATATAACTTAGGATCTATTCTTCAAACTTCCCACCTGTTGTAGTATGTAGTTAATACCAGGTTTAATCAATGCTCCTCACAGTAAACAACCTACATCAGATCTTAGTCAGTTTAGCTTGTTTCAGTAAAACAGTTACAGTTTGAGATATTGATACAAAAGAACAGTAACTGGATGGTTGAAGGACAATGTTAGTATTTTTTCTTGCAGGTTTTAGTTCTTGGAAACAAAAAAGACTTGCCAAATGCGCTTGATGAAAAGGAATTAGTTGAGAAGATGTAAGTTAGAAAAGCTTGTAGCAATTTGTTTTGAGGTTAATGAAACAAAATAATAGAGTTTGTTTTCCATTGATCGTGGTTTTAAAAACATAAGTTTTGTTCTGTCAGTTCAGCTGTTCTTGAGTATTCCAAGAAATAAATTATAGAAAAGGTATTCTTTGGGCATATAGAGATACTGATTTTAGATTTGTACATTCAGAATGGAAAAAAAATTTTCCAAGGTCAGTAAAGTAATGAAAAATTTATGATCAAAGAAAAAATATTTTATGGTGTTTGGATTTTTAGGAATTTGGCTTCTGTTCAAGATCGAGAGATTTGCTGCTATTCAATTTCCTGCAAAGAAAAGGACAATATAGGTATGGGTTGTTTTATATCAGTACGATAAATAGTATGATCTTGGATGAATTGTCTCTCATGTACCCTGTTTGACCTAAAACATTGATTGAGTTTGCCTCATCTTTTTCAGATATCACACTTCAGTGGCTGATACAGCATTCAAAGAGCAAGTGATCTCTCTTTCTTATCACACATCACACAGAATTACAAAACTTGGACAATTTCCTCAGAAAAAATTACTCTTGTGACATGAAGCTGGAAGAATTCAAATTTGCAAGTTGGCTAGACACAGAACTACTAAGAAAATGTATTCTGTTACTTGCTGTAGAGCATAAAAAAGACAAAGTAATATGGTGATTAATCCTTGGTCAATTTTTGACCAGGTGAGCTTTTTACTTGCTAAAGAACAGGGTGTTTCCAATTGAATAGTTTAGTACAAAACTATTGGATTTGAACAGAAGAGATTTTCAATAGGTATTGTTGGATTTAAATTTGGTCAACACCTTACAGAAGTGATGATTCCATTCAATTTTATTTTGCAATACTTCTTAAACTAAGATAACATGCAAAACTAAAGTATAAATTTTGAATGGGTTAGAGGCTATAATCAAATATATAACAATGTAAAACTCTAAATTTCTGCTCCCCAAACTTAATCTTCCCTTGTTGGCAGGAAAAAATTCCCCCTGAGTATATCCATCCTTCAGAAAATTGCAAATCTCTACTGACATTGTGTACAACAAGCAACATTAGGTAGTGAATGAACAAAGATAGATAAGATTTAAGTTTAAAATGCAGAAGGCTTAATATTAAAGTGTTAAAGTCATGAAACTTTTGAGTTTATACAATGTCATGCAGTTAGTAGTGAGATAACAGCACTTGCAGTGATATGATTTTTTACACCTTTCATTCTTTGGTGTGATGCCATAAAAGAATACACGTATTTCAAGATTCAAGTATCATTGCCCCTTGTGCTTCTCTGTAATACTGGAAAGAATTTTTGTTGAATAGTAATTTTTGTTCTTGTTCTCTATCAGAGATCTTCCATTTATGGCACAATCATTCTGTGATTTACATAAATCATTTTTTTATGATCATTGCCATAAGAAGCAACAGTTGGACTTAAGCTTGATAAGTCAGCTTCTCACACTTCCTATGGTGATGATTGAAACATTTCAACTCTACGTTGAAAAAGTTGTGTGCCACATTTACTTGCTGGTGTACTTAAAATATAATTTTTTTTTAAAACTTTGATCCAAGACCCTCTGATATTAATTTTTAATGCAGTATGAGTATTAGGATTTATGGTTCCACCGAGGCTGCTTGCCTGGAAACACTGCCAGGTAAATACTTTATTTTAGTCTTTTGGCAGTTATGAAATAACCATTAGTTTTGATGTGTTTAGATTTGAGCAGGTTGATTGTTGTAGCTGTTGAGATTGAGAGAATTTTATGTTTTTTTCTTTGGAAAAATCTGTAGTATTTCAGATGCAACACAGATGTTGCATATTTAATTAAAAGAAGTATTCTTCAGATTCACTGCAAGCACAAATTATTGCACAACATTTCTAAATACCCAGTGCTGCTGATTAATTGTTTTGAAGATCAGGGTTCTCCCAACTTGAACATAGTAAGGGGAGAGAGAAACAATGTAGGGGGAGAATGAGTGCTGAATGCCCAACCTTTCTAGGGGGGACCGGGAAAATGCTCCCCTGGAAAATTTTGAAATCTGCAGCCTCTGTAAGTGCAGAAAACATGTAGCCGACGTCATCAAGGTGACAAAACAGATAAAATCGCCTATTGCCGGCCCTTTGGGAGAACCCTGGAAGATATGCTTATTACTTTGAATATAAAAATGCCGTAGTTGCATTATAGTATTAGATTGTAAAATAAAAAGCTTAAAGAACATTAAATTTTAATAGCGTGTACACAATGCTCTGTTTTTAATGGGATGGTCAGTTTGTGTTTGGATGTTGGGTCAGAGAGAAAAGGCATAATATGTTTTTAAAGCCTTGTCTAGATGAAAATTTGCTGTTTTATTGTAAATTCTTTGAATTACATAAAGTTTCTAGTATAATGTAAGACAAGGTATTTCTCTCACATACGAGATCTTATCAACTGTGCAACTACAGTACACTTGTAAATTCACTGCTGTTTGTCTTTTAGAATGGCTGTGTTTGTATTTGATTTAGCAATGGAGAATTGGCTAGAAGTCAAATTGCAATGATGTTAAATGAAGTATGTACTTTTTTTACTCTTTTAAGAAGGTTATATGTGATCATTAACAAACACAAAAAAATCTTCACGCAGAAAACTAACTTTCCATTTCTGTCTATTTTTTACGTTGACCAGTTCTTTGTTTCTTCTTCATGGAAAGACAGACACTATTTGGAATACAAGTGTCACCATGCCAGACAGTTCCTGCAGGACACTGGCACCCATGGTCACATGGTCGGTCACATCCAGTAAAATTACTGTTAATAAGCTTGTCACAGGTTTGTTTACACGGGGCTACACACTCACTATACACTGCTCCTCCTGGACAGGACGTTTCTGTGTGATCAATAGTGGTTATAGGTAATTAGTGTAAAATTCTGTTTACAGGGAATCTTACCAACACCAAGGGCTGCGGAGCGTTTTTAAGAGTGGTGGTGGGGTCGGGCGGGGGGGCAAATCTTTGAGATGGAGTGCAGACCTCTTAATGGGAACTAAAAGTAGTTAAGATCAGGGAAAAAAGTGGGGGCAGGGGGGGGGTAACTGCCACCGTTTTCCCCCTGCTCCGCGGCCTCTGATGAAACTGGTTTCAAAGCATTTCTTAGAGCTCGCTCTTAAGTATCACAGTGGCGAAAAATACTTCTGTCTTGTGCTACAAAGAAGCAAAATTGGCGTGTATTACTGACCAGGGGGAGGAACGGCAGAAAGCTTGCTAGAGAACAAACGAATTTTATAAAATCATATAAGTTAATTAAATGCTTTTTGAAATGTCAGCCGCTCTCTCGTTTCCAGGAGCCTGGCCTTTTCTCGTTTTCTGCATGGCTTGGAAAGAGAGAGCTGCTGAAATTCAGTCAGACTATCTAGTCTAGTCTCTGATTACTCCTAGTTTAAGTTTGCTACTTTTATTAACTTAAAAGTTAGATTTTAGTTGTAGCACGAAAGCGAAGTGGGAGGGGTTGAATCTCCACAGGAGTAATTTCATGAGAAATCTACACTTGCCAAAAAGAATTTCCCCTTTCCTATAAAACTTTGTCCTTTAAAATTACTAAGTGCCTTAGCGCCCTGCAGAGTACAGGCTATCCTCCACGGCTCTTCATCGCCGGCACTCGTCTTTGTACCTGCCTGTTAACATCTGTCCAAATCATTCTGATTTCCCTCATTTTTGTTTCTGTATCCCTCCCTCAGCTTTTTCTTAGCCACCTCTTCTTTTTTTTCCTGTGGGTTTAATGTTAAAGCTTGTCGCGTACGTTATGTTCCTGCTTGGCGTTCTGCATTGTATGGATTCTGTCTTGGAACAAATAGAGGTTAGCTACATAAATCCATCACCCATCGCTAAAATCAGTCAAAAGAGTCCGGAAAACAGCAAGTGTAGAATACTGGATCCAAGACCGACTCTAAGTAGAGTAGGAAGCTGACGTTTTGAGCATTACGCCGTTCATAGCTCTTCGTTGGAGCTTGCCAGCTTTCTTAGTTTCTACTATACTCATGGCAATGAGTAGACACTCAATCTATAAATCACTTTTTCTAAAAAAACTAGAGGTAATCATAAAAAATATTTAACGGGCAAAAGGAGTAAAAGGGGTTATAACAACATTTAACTTATGACAGTAATATTAATTGAAGGAACGTTAAAACTTCAATTTGACTGGTTTGCTGCAAGAATGCGAATACGAGAGTGGTATAGATTTTTATAGCACACAAATAATCCGATACTGAAACTTGACGGGTCAAAAGTTTACAATTGACGTAGTTTTGTAGTGACAGATGAGTTATCAAATGTAACTTGAGTTGTGTAAACTGTTGAAAAATCCGCATTCCAGCCCCCTGCCTGCTGCAAAAGGTGTGGGAACCTCTTGCGTCATAAAGTAAAATTCGAAAAGGTCACTGGGGAGCAAATCTCAGTAATTTTGCGACGTGACCGAGAAATTAATCTGACTTCAAGAGGATTTCCCAAAACAAATATTTATATTATTAGCCATTTTCGGTTTTGTTTTAAATATGGCTAAAACCTTATCTTTTTTTCGATTTTTTTAAAAACCAGACGTCTTCGTTTTGAAGATATTATTCCTCAGGCTCATGATAAAAACACACAATAAATGATACTTATGGTTTGTAAGGATAATAAAGATATATGTAGATGATCAAGGATCAGTACTGAATAGTTTGATCAAGTGATCCAATTTTACTTGTTTTTTCAAGCTTGGCTGCCCACAGGCGATCAAAGGTCCCTCGATAATTCCAGGTTTGCAGTGCAGATGATTTTCCAAGTAACTGAGTGTGCTTTGCTGTGAGCGACGCAATGAATCGGTTCCGAGTTGTGTGAGTAACCTGCGTTTTCGGTTTTAAAACTGAATTCTAGTTTGTTTTTTCCAATAAGACCATCAGAGGTCTGTACGGTTCAACGGTAGAACATTGCTGATGAGATATTTTCAAAGATTTTCATGTCTGATATAACGCAATAAACTTGACCTTTGGATTAGTATAATGAGAACAGCAGAACCATGAGCTCTTCTTAGAAATGTGTGTTGCTGTGACGAAGTGCTAACACTCGAAACGTCAGGTCTCATTCTACTTGAGGCGATGATTAAACATTTCAATCTACTAGAGTTTGTTAAATCACGTATTCTGAGAAAACCAATGAGAAATGAATTCCTTCTGTTTGATATTGCCATGTGTCCACAAAAAGAACAACAAAAACATTTCATTTAAAAAAATGCTTTGTTAAAATAGAAACGAAATCGGAAAAAGGCTTTTTGTGACTCAGTTCCAAATAGAAAATGACGATAATTTTTTAGGATCCACCCAGACACTTCAAGCTATGTTGAAAGACGAAAGTCAATGTTTTGTTTTGCTTAGCTTGGTAAAAATAAACCGTCACATGAGCAGGAACAAAAGATCGAGTACCTTATAAACTGATAACGTAACAATAAAGGAACTTCTTCCTACTTTTGTTGTTTCTATAAATAATTTTTTCCTTCACCTTCAATCGTTTGACAGTTTTCTTAAAAAGAAGAAGTCCAAGCAAAGGCTAAAGGTTTGTAGAAACTTTCGAAGTATTCAAATATTCTAGACTTTAAATTTTGTAATATACGTAATTAATAGAACATAGTCCAACTTTACTGTTTACATCTGTTGAACTGACTGATCGTGGCGATTTGCTTTTCGTATAAACAAATCTGCATGCTTTATCTGAAATGATGGCTGTTTTTAAAATTTAATCTTTGTTCTGCTTTAATTTTTTTTGTCTTCGAATTTAGCCTCTTTTTATTCCAAAATTATGTTAGCGTTTAAAATCTGGATTTTGGTTAATTTTTTTTTAAAACTCACTTCGAGTTTTTTGAATCTCTATTCGTACTTTGGCTGCTCATGGCACAGGCCGAAACAAGTTCCAGGCTGATACAAATGTGAGCCGATTCGATTTGTTCAGTGTCCAACTTGTTATTTACTCATTCTCAAAAAACAATTTTTTAATATTGTTATTACTTATAATAAAGAAATTTTACAGAATGTTAGAAACACAATACCTCAAAACCAACAGATATAAATGTTTTGTTTGCACACAAGAAACATTAGACCACGTATAATTTTAATTTTGTAGTTTTTATAGTATTTTGTTGAAAGCATCCAATGAATAAACATATACGAATATATGTTTAAATATCACGACCCTCTTCATGTGGCAGCGTGTTTTTTTTAAAATCTCTGCCTTACAACCACAAGGTCCCAGGCTCGATTCCCGGCTCTGCTGAAATATGAACATTTTATTGACCAGCTTTCCCATACAGCCGTAACAATCGGAAGTTTGCCTACATTGCTCCGGCGATCGATCGCCGACATATCGCACACAGTGTTATTTTCAATGGAAACAGCCACCCGCTGATGCCTGCAACAAATCGGTGACGTCGCAAGCAAAACCGAAAAGGTCGAAAGAGTAGAAGTGGTTTCTACTTTCCCGGCTGTTACGGCGTTGTACCGATGTCGCCGACAGGTAAATATTTATGTGGGAAACGGTCGTTGCCACATGGAACGGTCGTTGCCATTTTTGAAACAGTCGTTGCCAACGTTGGC
>JAOEHV020317132.1:0-11556 GCA_025447995.2 Isaurus tuberculatus | reverse complement strand
TTTCCATCCTTCCGGGGTAGGTAAATGAGTACCGGCATTTGCTGGGAGCTAACCTGCGACGGATTAGTGTCCCGTCCTGGGGGAGTCTACAACTCTCATCCGCTTAACACTATAGAAACCGGAGATAAGCACCAGCTCCATGGGCCACTAGGCTTGTAAAGGATTTAGCTTTTTATAACTGCCCCTTTATGCATATTTTTCATACTGACCCTCTCCACAGTTAAGTTTGGCACCAGTTGTCCTGTTATGAAATGTCACCTTGCAAGCACCACAGAAATGTACTTTACATGTTATTTCTTGAGAGGGCATTCCTGGACAACCAACATAGTTACATAACTGTGCTGGGCAATCAACTTTTTTTACTCCAGGGGGACAAACTGTTAAGAAATATGAATTCATTCTTTCTGTCAGATGTGTATCAATTAAATATTATAACTAAAATGATATATAAAGTAACATATCATAAAGTAATTACCAGAAATACCAGTGATAATATACAGCATTCCATTGTCACTTCGATTTTGGTATAAAACCAAGACTTTGATTGTTAGACTCTTATTTGTAAAAGGAAAAGATAAAGTAAGGTCCAGGAAAAATGTATAATAAAAATAATTATATAAATGATCTGTATTGCAACCAAATGCTACACAAAATTATCCACCAGCTAGTGCAATGTTGTTTTCCAGTTTTCTTTTAAATTGGTGAATTTTCAGAGTTTCTGTCTATCAATAGGAACAGCTTGCACTACTTACATGGTGGTGTGGTTGGCTTAGTTAATAAAATCTCTGCCTTCTGACCACAAGGTCCTGGGTTGAAACCCAAGCCCTACCAAGATTTGAAAGTTTGTTAGTCTTCTCTCCTGCCAAAATTGACTCAACTTTCCTTCTATGAGTTTAGTAAAAAGATTACCAGTGTTTGCTGGAAGCTAACCTGTGATGGATTAGGGTCCATTTCAGAAGTTATAGGACTCTCATCCACTTAACACAGCAGAAATCAAAGATAAGCATCAGCTGAAAGAGCCACTGGGCTCGAAAAAATGAGTGAGCTACTACAATAATTATCCATACCACTGGACCTGTATTAGTATCCAAATATCTGATCAACCTACCTGCAGATAAACAAGAAGCCCCACATCCATTGTTGCAACATTTTTTATCACTATCACAGTCTTCATCTTGGCCGCAAGACACAATGCAAGCTCCAGCTGATGTAACTCTTGGACAAAGCCCATCTTTAGCTAAATAAACAACAGTAAAAAGGTACAGTCTAAACACCTTGGAAATAAACTTTGCTTAAAAGGAGATTGAATCCCTAAACTTCTCAAACTCATTAATAATTCATCACGTTAAAACAAAAAAAATCATAACTGTGACCATGGTTTGGATACGTGATCTTAATAGCATATATTTTTACGATTTTATTTCTTTGTTTACTCCTTAGTTTTAGTTTCGATTGAGAAGATATATCAAATACTCGAGACAGTGTTTCATCACATTTCCAAACACTTTGAATTTCGTCAAAAATACTCTGCTGCGCGTCGTATTTTCGACTCTCTTCTCAGTGTTTGGATATGTGATGAAACACTGTCTCTCATGTTTGATATATTACTTATAATCTTTAATAATCAAACTATGTGTAATATGTCTTTTGGGTTTCTAGTGTCCCTGTGTAGGCTACATACTAAGAAGTCAAAGCATCAAGACATTTACCTTATTTGTATATTTGTGAGAAACTCGACTTATACAAAATGATTTCCGATGCTGTGCAATACAACGTAAACTCTTAGCTTGTGATGTTTCGTTACATGGTAGTAAGTCATTTTGACAGACTTTCTTGGTGAAAGCATCCATCCTGAAGTTGAGGGACCATGAAGGAGTTTTTAAAAGAGATCCAAGTCCCAAGAAAAAAAAATAAAAATTTGGAAATTTTAGCAGGGGTTGAAATAACTGGTTCAGCACTAAATGCACCAAATACATACTGGTCCCTGTTAGTCTTTATTTTAACAACTTTAAATATAAAAAGGAATGGAGTGAAATGGTACGGGCATGTGTTGAGGAGGGATGATGGGCATGTTTTGAGAAAAGCATTGGAGTTTGAAGTGAAGGGCGAGAGGAAGCGAGGACGACCAAAGAAGACATGGAAGACGTAAATTTAGAAGGAGAGTAAGAGTGTTGCTTTGGAGAAAAAGGATGCCATGAATCGAGCAATATGGAGAGTGGGAGTTGGGGAGATTGCTGTGAAAGTTGGGTAAATCCGACCACTCCTGTTTATAGAGATAATCCCAGATCAAAATTGGATTGTATTGATTTAAATATAAAAAAGAACTTATTCCATCAAAATATTTGAAATAAGTTTATTAGCCAGTGCTATTTGCTAGTCCTTGGTTGTTTAGCATTAATTTTAATGAAGAAAAGACACAATGTTTTGCCAGGATGATTTTCTATTATAATAAAAGGTGATTTTGAGCACTTTGACAGGGAAACCTTTGAATAAACCATATCCTTCCAAAACATCAAATTTCCACAGCCATGGTGGTATAGGTTTGCTCAGCTAAACCTGGAATTATATATCACACATATGTTCACCCAAAAAAAAAAAAGTTTCTTTGCAGCTTCTTTTTTATTTACATGGTTTTCTATAAAATAATCATCTTTATATAACAAATTTGCCTGTTAGCTGGCTTTCTTGTAGTCTTGAGATCTAGCCACAAGAGGAAACGGGAGAGGAAGTTAAGTGAGAAGAATAGCCAGCAACAATTGTATTATTTTTTGAGTACCATCCTACTTCATGCATGACTAAATTTGCCAAAAAAACTCTAGGGCAAAAGCTTGAAACGATGAGTTGCTTAATTTTAACATCTTGTTGAAAGCACATGGAAACTGTAAGTTTTGACGGATCTGTCATAACTGTCATAAAGGACCAATCAGAATACTGCATTGGCAAACACCATGTACTTGAGAAAAAATAACCTTGTAACTGGCTCTTCTTTTTCTCTTCTCTGATCCCCATTCCTCTTGTGGCTAGCTTCCAAACGCAACAGGACAACCAGCAGCTAGCAGGCTAATTATAAAATAAATTTTAATTTACCTGCATTAACAGCAAACCCCTGGTGAGGTAAAAAGATTTACAACATTAAGGAAGTTTGAGGTTTTCTATAAGCTGCTTGTGTAAAGTCATGCTACTAGGAATGTATTTTACACTTGGTAGTTACCTTGGAGTCTGTCTACCTAAAGCTCACTTAAATTAGTTGTAGTGATACTCATATAATATTATATGTCTTTGAGTAATATATACTTATTACAAACCACCACCTGGTTAGCCTAGTTGGTATGGTGCTAGTCTATCAAGCGGGAGGCTCAGGTTCGAATCCCGGCCAGACTAATACTTACTAGGGTCTTAAATTAATTGAGGAGAAGGTGCTGCCTCTGTTCTAACATCTGCAAATGGTTAGACCTTCGCATCTTCTCGACATTAAACCGTAGGTCCAGTCTCTCGACAGGGACTTAAATCTGGTCTGTCTCTCATGCACTGAGAGCATTTCTTGGTTATTCAAATATATGTGAGCCGCTGTAGCAGACTTTCTAAGACCCTCAACTGTTTGTGCCTTGTATTTCTTTGTAAAGTGCTTAGAGATTTGATAATAATAAGGGCTATATAAATATGCATTATTATTATTATTATTATTACTATTATTATACCAATATAACAACAAACCTACTGGCAGTCTATCTTAAATCCTGCATTTTTATTTGCTGCTCTACTAAAGGATAAAACCCCAAAGAATCAGATTAAAATTGACAAATCTCAGGTCACAATGAGGAAAAGAATTTGGACTTGGGTCATGAAGGCAGACTGTCCAACCTTTGGGGTAGTACAAATGACCAAAATCTTTGAGCTCCCAAGGAATTAGCCACTAGGGGTTCTGGGAGCATGGTACTCACAAAGTTTTAAAATTTCAAGGTTTGGAAATTACACTTCTAGGTCCAAGGTTCAATCCCCAGCCTGGTTGAGGGTTGAAAATTTGGTTAAATGACCTTCATTCCCACTTAAGCTCATTCAGCTTTCCATCCTTCTGAAGTAGTTAAATGATTACCAGCACACATGGACCGCATTAAAGCTGCTGCCAGAGGCACCTATATGTGCTTTTGGTCTGATGGGGGTAAACCTGTTATTGTAATGCACCTTTGAACACATATCCATATGGAAAAGGCACAATATAATTGCATCACTTTACTTTTTACTTTAATGAGCTGAAAAGGTATAGTATATATTGTGGGGTCTTGTTGAGATCAAATGATTGCAGCCAAGTAACAAGGTGTACCATTAATTATTTCAGCAAAGCCTAAATTATATTCCTTTTTACAAATCTTTTTACAAATCTTTGTTCCCCATGGAGGAAACACATTAATGTCTTTTTATAACTCATTAATTTACTCACAAATAAACTATTACCTGCACAAAGCAGAACAAGAGAAAGAACCCAAGGTTTCCTTCAAGCATCATAAATGCCTGTAGTTAAAGAAGACAGTAAAATTTTGATATTCTGCAATATAATTTTACTAATTTATGTTTTTAATTTTGAAATTTTAATACAGTAAAGGTCTGTTTTTATATCATCAGTTTCTGTAATGTTGCGAGGATGAGAGATTTACATATTTTTTTCAATAGCCATTGCTATAGCTTGCTAAATAATAGTGCTTAAAGTGGCTAAAGATAAGTATTTGATAGGCAGTGGTAAGCAGATGATCAGCTTGGTGCATTCTTATACTGGGATGTCAAAAATGGCTGTTAGCTGGCCAAAATAGCCACCTTCATGCCAATCTTTAACTGGTTAGGATAAAAATTGAAAACTTTGAGAAGTTAATTAAAGAAAAAAGTATTTGTGTAATAAATCCCTTTCAGTTTTATAACTAGTCAAAGTATAAATTAAAGAATTTCAACCATTTTTAACCTGTTTACTGAGTATCCACACACAATCGAAGTGAACAAATGCTCAGAGAATACCTGGAACTTTTAAGTTTCACTGCATTTTATTTGTCAACTACTTTCTAAATTGGGTTGCCTACTTTCAAGAAAAAGTGAAAATGCATTTTTTGGCATTGTTTGTTTTTCTACGTGAAGAGTGAAACTGAAATTAATTGAGAAATGCTTTTTTTAAAAGAAATTTCTGGTTTTCAATTTTATATATCTGAAGGGAACGTTCGATCTTGTTGGACAAAAGTAACATAGCCATATGTTGTACTGGAATTATGAAACACCGGTATTTAATATTTAAATCATAAATGTATACATATGATTATACTAACTTTATTGTCCCATATTATTAAATGGGGAGAAGGCTCAGATTTAAGAATAAAGGCTTATTTTTTTGAGGGAACTCTGATTGAGATTATCCAGATCTCGGCTCAAATGAGAGATCGTAAGTTCGAACACGAGACACAGACAGAGGCATTTTAAGAAACACGAGTTCTAACCACTTGCAAAATTTTTAAATATATGTAAGAGCTATAAATAGAATAGAATGTATAAACGATCACGAATGGCCTCACGCCATCTCTCGATAATTGATTACGATCAGCGCTAAAGATTATGACTATGAAATTGTAATGTATGATAATGGCAAATATATATCGAGAAATATCTGTAGGTACACAAATGGAGTATATAAAGAGATTTATCATTCTATTGAGAAACTACTTGAAAAGTTTGCAGTTTCAAACAATGCAGCTTCAAAAAGTGTGCAACAATTGCAAATGTACAAAATTAAATGACAGACTTTATATTCTTACGAATATTAAAGAAATGATTCAAGAATAAATCACTATACAAAAAGAATTCGAGTTCAATTTATATTATATGCCACATACTTAAACTTTTATGTAGATTTCGGAACTAGCTCACCTTTGCTGGATAAAACAGATCGAGTAATTTTTGCACAATGTACTAATTTCTTTTTCCTTAAACGAGTTGTTACAAATTTCTTCTATTTTGTTAGAGAAGTTTAATCCGTTCTTTAACCTGGATTTCCGGTGGGCCGGATGGAGCCAAGCACCGAAATAATTTCAGTTTTGTTTATACTACGTACTTCATGACTGCCAAATCCGCGTTAATAATGACGTCATCTTCTATTTTCGAAACAAAATGGCGACTTTTGCTGAAGACGACTGGGCCCCTCAAGAAGATGAGATTACAGACCTTGAAAACATCGGCTTCATCTTAATGGCTTTTACTAATAATTTTACAGCACAGTGTGCATTTAGCTTTTAATTTCGCAGCTACAGCAAACTTAGGGGCTGTTCATAGAGGACGTCACACTTTTTGGGCAAATTTCTAGAACCCCCGCATCCCCCTGTCATATTGCCCACACATTTCAAATAACCCCCACAAAAAGGACGTCATACTATTAAAAAGCCTCCCCCCCCTCTCACTCTATTATCACACTGATTTGGGTAACTTTGTATTTAAGATTTAAATCACTAACACTGTAATTATGTACTTCTTGATGGAGGCAACTGTAAACTTGTTTAATTTTGTAATTATAAACTATATGGATTAAGAATAACTTATACATGTACAAGGTAATCATGCCCTAGAGCGAATGACCTACACTACAGGTCTGTAGTAGTAACTAGGTACAAAAAACATAAATAGTATCTGTAATCTCTGATGACTTATATATAACAGAAACATTGTTTTCTCACACAAGCACCCCTTGATTTTTTCATTTCAAATATTTGTTTAAATTCAGCAAACTAAACCATCGCTCATCACTTTGGAGCAAACGAAATGTTAATCAGAGTATCATAATTTCATGTTGTAAGCGAAATGTGTTGTGTCACACAACTCCAAACACCCCCTTTCAATTTCAAAATGTGTCACACAATTACACAGACTCCCCCCCCCCCTACCCCGGAGTTGTGACGTCCTTTATGAACAGCCCCTTAGCCAGGTTGATTAACAATAACAACAACCTGAAGAAGACTGGTAATGGCCAGTTGAAATATTGCACATCGTCTCCACGTCTCTTCTTCACGTTGAAAGATTAGTTTTTGCATGCGCAAGTCTTTTTAAACAAAAATTTAGTTTTTATATTATTTTCAACTGATCACGATCTTCTAATCCAACGTTGGCAAGGATAAATCGATCGTTCACGGTTCTGCATTGGTGCTAAACCTGTTAATTTAAATGACATACGGTTCATTTTACTTTTTCTTTTTTTTTGTCAGAAGCTTCGCTGTTGGAATTGTTGTCAGTGCACTCATATTTTTGCCCTGTTCTGTGTTATTCAGAAGAATATCCCGCTCTAAGCCTGCGCTTCTACTCGTTTGATATGAAAATAAAACTTCCGATTGCTAAACAGTCACTCCATATGGCTGTAAATAAAGAGACATCATATAGTCGAAACGGCATGACACAAATTCCTTTGCAAAGTTTTTGGGTTTTACAACTTTTTATTGCAAAAATGTGTGAAAATAACCTCTTTGTGTGTGTGAGCGTGAGAAACTCTTGAAATGTGTGTGTCTTACGCAGAATGTGTGTGTCTCACGCAGAATGCGCGTGTCACATGCAGAATGCGCGAGACTTTGGTCTAACACGCACTTCCCCACAGGCCACAAAGGTCCGCAGCATTCTACTCTTTTAATATAAAAAAAATTTAATAATTTAAGGAATCTACGAAATATTTTATTCCTCATAAAAAATTTATTTATTCTCTTCCAATCTTTCTATTCTTTTTTCTGAAAAAGCAAAACACTAGAATATTTAGTCTTAGTATAACTGTTCCTGATCCAAATAATGTTTTAATCCACGATTCAGTTGGGAGACAACTAACCAACAGTAATTTTAATTTCATATTCGTTGTTAAATATCTTTTTTTGTGTTTATGATTGATAAACATTTGGTGTGATAAATCAGCCACGTGATCATTGAAAATAACCGCACCCCTTCCACTGATATGCTTTTACATGAGGTTCGCTATGGTGCCGGTTTGCACCCCCTCCCACTCATTCCTAACCCCTCTAAGACCATCATCAAAGTTCCTAGCAACGGGCAAGGATGGAGTATATATTGGTAGCAAATCTCGTTTTAGCCGGCTCTACTGCAGCGTTGAGAGCAAGCCGCGAGGAGAATTGGTCTTTATCTTCTTGCCAGATTAACGTGACTGTGGGAAACTTCAACGCAGCAGTCAAGGTACAAAAAAAAATTCTTTTCTACAAATTGTGTATTTTTTTACTTTGAATGTGAAAACCTTGTTGGACTGAGCAGAAACTGCTAGTCCTTAACGTAAGCCAGCAGTTGTTGACAAAGAATTCCTATACGTCAGTACCTGGACATTGCAGCCCTTTTCGAGACTCGATGAACCGGACAAGAAACCTTATCTGGCAGTGGTGCTAGTGAGTATATTTCGCCAATCACGCAAGGTGCAGATTGCTTTCCGACCATCTCAAGATTCGTACCATCTGCAAGCTTGTTATCAAACCCCAACGACAACACACCAGTCAAAGTAACTTTCCTTTTCCGAGTCGGTTTCAAACTCGTTTTCTTCGTCGTTACGCAAGTTCTGTTGCTAAAAAACGGAGTGGGGCTTAAAACTGAGTATTTTCTGAAACAAACCGTTCATGAAGCGGTTCTGTTATCTTTGTCAAAATGGGGGGTGCGGCTTAAAAGTGAATAAATACGGTATCACTATGTATAATCGATATCTCTATGATCCCAAGGAAACAACCTCAGTAAATTAGTTGCTAGATTATCCGATGACGTTGAAAGACTTTGCAAGGACTGGACATAGTTCCATTCTTTGGACCCTTCTGTACTGCAGACAACAGAGAAAAAAACAAAGTCTTGGGTGCCTCTACGCACTGATGCTCTTAAGTGCAACGAGCTGCAGAATAATTGGAAAATAAGATATTACAACCTCGTAGCGTCCGTCCATACACCAAAGTACCATTCGTGTCCGTTAAATCTAGGAACGACAAAAGAAGGAACACCGAGTTCGTAAGCATGCGCGTTTACAATGACTCACTTTAAAGACAATTAGTGTTCGTCTGCCATAGAAAATAGACATTAATAGTTACTAACACAAAAACACCGTAAACAATAAAGACAAAAGTTAATCAGTCAGTTAAATCTTTACTTATATCAATTTTTACAATTTTATTCATTATCGTTAACACACAACTTTAAATAGCAAAGTCTTTTTTATGCAGTTTCTAAGAAACTTCAAATCTCAAAAATGTTTTTAAGCATTAAAAGATTTAAATACAAACCGTTAATGAGCCAAATTTCATTTTTAAAACTTCCATATTTTACAAAATGTACAGGGTTGTCAATAAGATTTGAAGTTGGCAGAGATATTCTGAAAGTAGATGGCTCCAGGGGCCAGAGGTCCCCACATAGGTTTTTTTCCCCGCTTATCTCCGTCAATTTGCAACCGGCGAAAAGGCGTTCAAGTAGCCGGCGATGTCGCCGGCGCTTATTGACAATTAACCCTGGTTAACGTGCCAAATTTCATTTTTAAAACTTCCATATTTTACGAACTATATACAGCATAAGACATGTCAAGCCAACTTCAGGGAACCTCCTTCTCAAAGCACTTTTAAAACTCGGATTCTTTAGTTTCGTAGCCGTATCAGAAACTTGGGCACGTATGAAGCAAAACTGAAGTGTTCACCTATAATTCTTGATGATCTGTTTTTTGTCCTTCCGTTTTACAGATTTCACTCAAGTCACAGCTGTCTATGTGTTCTGAATAACGTTTAAGAAATTCTACAAGAGGACATGATATTTCGTCACCACAAGGTAATGGCACAAGTCTTTCACCAACATAAACTTGTAACTGAAAGTCTTTCAGTGTATTTTCATGTTCTGAACTACTGCAGCTGTACAGAACAAAAGCAACATTTGCACCAAATGGAACTACACGGCTTGTTCGATATTTACGAGATCTCTGTTTAGCAAAATTATCAGCTCTGAGTTCTTCTTCATCTTTAAAAAGTCCTAGAAGAGCATACAGCGGTTGAATAGTCTCTCCATGTGCAAATCGAAAAATGCCAAGCTTCTCTGTATGTTCTCTCTTCCCCACTGACTTTTCTTTTGTGTTTTCTTCATGCACTGCTTTTATTATGTTTTTAACTATATCAGTAAACAATGTACAACCCATACGATAATTTATCTTGTATCCATATCCCCTTTTCCAGTAGTGCTTCAGGTCATATATATATTCTAGAACGTCAAGGTCGTCTGAATCAAACAGTTCGCACCATGTATCATGACGGTTGAAAACAGCAACTTCGAATGAACAAGCTATGTACATCGCAGTTAAATGCTTTGTTTTTAAGTGGTTTTGTTGTTCAGTTGCGAGCCCTACTTTAGAGACAACTTTCTTAAGCACATCATTCATTTCTGCTCCTTCCCTGAAACGTTTTGTGTGATAAAGAGCAGTTTTGTTCTCTGAAACTTTTGTCTTGTAAAGTGGACACTGATCAAAGAACCGGAGCAAACGATCTTTGTCTTTTTCGACAGAAACGATCGAAATATTTGAATAGTAGCCAAATAACCCGGATACAAATGCAGATGCACTCTCAATCGTACGAGGTGTATCTGTACTGTAAAATGTATAGTCTTTTGGGGAATCTTTAAAAAGTTCAGGTAGACGATACTTCATGCGTGTAGAGAGGTTCTTCATCTCTTCTTTCCCAATTTCAGTAAGCATTTTGTCTTGTTCTACAAAAAATTTGTTCTTCCAGGGTAATTTGAGATTTCCGTAAAAAAGAGGCTTGCTTTCATTGAAAAAAGCGTTGAAAATGTTTAACATTGCATCGATCTTTTTCACATCTTTTTTGCTTGGTCGACGTGTTCCATGACGAATCAACATGTCGATAAACTTGGGCTGACAATTTTCCGGTCTCCGCCACGGTTTCGCGTCACCGTGATATCGGGTCTTGCTTGCAAATCTATCAAAGTTTTTAGGGATCTCAGGTCTTGCACTGCCTACCAAACCAAAGATAGCTATAAATGTTGAGCACAAAAACAAACGCTTTAATTTGAAATCCACCATTTCTCCAACATCATTTTCCGAGGGAAGACTGGGTTTAAACTTGAGCCTGCAGTAAATCTTGTAATCCAACATGGCGGACGCATGGCTTGGAAGTGAAATAGGACTATTAAAGGGTTGGTATTCATAATTTATCTATATTTACATTCGTGTAAGTTAATAAGGGAGAATGGACAAATCATTTGTATATATGTGAGCTAAAATTCACATTCAGTTGAAATTACTCCACATTGTGAAAAATAGCAAAATCAAAAAGCCTAACAAGATAAACTCTAAGTTGTCAAATTTTCCTTTTGTAAACGCTATATCAACTGAACATCTCGTGCATCAGTACTTCGTTGAGATTATGCTACGAGTTATATTTCAGCTCCTTCGAGCACAGATCTCAGACGTGCTATACCTGCCAAGTCTCACGCCTTAGGCGTGAGTCTCACGCCTGCGGGTTGAAAACTTCGATCTCACGCCTGCGAGCCGATTTCTCACGCCTGATTGAAAAATGAGTT
>JAOEHV020317032.1:0-11556 GCA_025447995.2 Isaurus tuberculatus | reverse complement strand
ATTACGAGTTATACTATTTTGTTTGAGTTATGTAAGGAGAAGTTAGACGTTGATAAATTGCCTGGGGATGAAAGGGTCAAACCTAGTATTTAGAAATTTTACAGTCATGAATCCTGAATGCAATTTTAGTATTTTTACATTTTGTTCATACTTTACAAACTGTTTTGAATACAACCGAAGCGATGAGCCCGCTCTCTTACAGGCAGACGGAGATTACTTTGTGAAAGGTTGTGTTTCATCTCAAGCAAATTAACCACAAAAGTAGCTTACCTGGTTATGTATTTAGCGAGAAGTTCTGCCAGTGAGTTCAAATCAACACCGCTTCCCTACGATAACAAAACGGCGTAATGGTAAGGATCAGGGTGCCTGCAGATTCAAGCCCTTGAAATTTAAGACCTCCTTCAGACTTTTTAAGGCCCAAACTTTTGAAATTTAAGGCCCACGGTCCCTCAAATTATTTGATGTAAAACACCACAAGCTCAGATTGAATCCCCTCAAAAAAATTAGAAACACTGTTACGGGAAATACTCAGTTTTAAGCCGCACCCCGTGTTTCTAGTAACATAACTTGCGAAACAATAAAAATCCTTTTCCGAGCCTAGAGGCCCATCGAAGCCGGCGCTTATTTCCCGTTTCCGTAGTGTTAAGCAGATGAGAGCCATTGACTCCCCCTGGACGAGACACTAATCCATCGCAGGTTAGCTCCCAGCCGAAGCTGGTACTCATTTACCGACCTCGTAAGGATGGAAAGCTGAGTAAGTTTTCAACAAAACAATGAAGAGATTGAAAACGAGCTTGAAACCGACTCAGAAGAGGAGAATGACGACGACTAAGCAGACTCAAATACCGAACAAATAGCTCTTTTAAGAGCCACCAACCATTGCAAAACAAAATAACCAATTACACTTTTTTTGTTAAGTTCTGTGTTTTTGTGCGGCCTTATTGTAAATTATAGTCATGAATTTTGGATGACAAAAATTTTGTTTCCGGAAAAACTCAGTTTTAAGCCGCAACCCCCAATTTCGGAACGCTGTTACTCTGCAAACTTTGAAATTTTGGAAAAAAATGGTGCGGCTTAAAAGTGAATAACTACGGTAAAATCGTTTCTTAACGTCATTGTTAAAAAGAGCAGTACAAACACATTCACAATAACAAAACGAACTGTTTTGCTTTTTAGGCAATAAAAAAAGTTATTCTTACAGAAGGTTAAAAACGTGATAGAAAGCAGATAGGTAACATATCTTTGTTCCTCATAAGCAACAGAATTAAAAAAAACTGGGGGCTACTGTCCTTCTCGACAGAAGTTTCCTTGTTTTTCTTTTCCGAATAGGTTCAGCTAAGGTTTTTATCATATTTCACAATGTTCAAGTAAAACCTACCTCTTCCTCCCCAATCTTAGTAGGCAGCCCATCAACTAAACGGCACAGAATAGAGAAGAACTCCCTGGCACATGGTTCATTAGGTCTGTCTGCTCGTTCCCTCATCCGCAGTGACTGAGCCAACGGTAGAAAGTCTAGCAAGGCATTCATGAGCTCTGTCAAGCATGAGTTTTCCTTGATAAGACTTAGTCTGTACAAACCACGGGATGCTTCAAATCGAACACTTCCCTGAAATACAGAATACAGCATAAGTAATTCTAAGCAATCAGAAAAAGTCTTTGACGGTGCCCTGCTTTTGAGGCGCAGAATCATAGCCTTACAAACTACGGGATGCTTCAAATCTAATACTACACTAAAATAAGTAATACAGTACAAGTAATTTTCAACAATCACAGAAGGTCTATGACAGGACCCAATTTTTGAGACGTGGGATCAGTTGTACAAACCACGGAAGGCTTCAAATCTAACGCTATCCTGAAGTGAGGAGTAATGCCCGTTAGATTCTCAGCCATCCCAAAACGTATATGATGGGAAGCAGGGGATCACAGCTGTACAAACAAGGGGATGCTTCAGACCATCATTACCCTTAAACAAAACCCTTAAAAAAGACAACCTAAAATATTAGTAACCTAACAAAAAGTCTAAGAACGGGCCTGGTTCTCAAAACTAGCCTACAAGTGGCTAAATTGGCCCTCTCCACAGCTGCTCTTGCCGGCTCCAGAAAAAGCAAAACAACTTATTTTATTAGTAATGTAGAAAACAACAATAAAAAACTTAAAAAAGGATTCGGTCTTTCTTTAATCATTAAGTGAAATCAAGCGTTATTCATTAAAGAACACAGTTACTCCATGGATACAACAGTCTTTGGTGCTTTGTTATTAACTCTCTCCATTACAAGTTTAGAATTCTCCTCTCAGACATTTTGAGTAGCCCGGGGCTCCAGGTGCACAAAGATTAAGCACTTTTTAGGGAGGCTTAATATGATTAGGACCCTTGTTGGAAAATTGGAAAGAATTGAAGCAATTTGCTTACTGAAGAAGCCGAAATCTTTAAGGCAAACAAGTTAAACAATTTTGATTCGAACGACAATGTTTAGCACTACATTACAAACAAAAACTAACGCCTACAGATGTTTACTCGGTCTATCTATGTATGACCTCACTTTCATGCTTGTAGAAGAATACCGCAGTCCGTCAGGCAACGCGGGCTTACATACTTTCGACATTGTCGATAGACTGATAGATAGATAGATAGATAGATAGATAGATAGATAGATAGATAGACAAACAGACAGACAGACAGACAGACAGACAGACAGACAGACGGACGAATGGATGGATAGATAGGAAACCGAAACCTAGACTCGGCCTACCTGCGTAGCCCAAGTAACTATGGCTCCATGGCTCAGTTAGTACGAGAGCTGCACAGGTATCGCAATGATTATGGGTTCGAATCCCGACTTCTTACTTCTTTTACAATTACTTGAAGTGTCCATATGGCGAAAATTTTTTTTTTTGATCTTAATATCTCTAGAATGTGCAGACAAGTATTCTAAAAAAAAATTCTTGATTAAGTCACATTTTCGCCACAAAATCGAGCTTTAAAGTTCCCGCGCCGGCCACGCCCAACGAAGATGACCGGGAGTTGCTAACTCTGGGTCCAGAACCGGGCCGTGACGTCACTTCAGGAATCGTCTACTCTTCCCGCCGGCGTGGGTGGGCGTGGTCGGCGCGGGAACTTTAAAGCTCGAAATTTTTTTAGAATACTTGTCTGCACATTCTAGAGATATCAAAATCGAAACAAATGGAAACTTTAAAATCTGCAATTAAGTGCTAAGATTATTTCAAAACGTCCTTGCTAATAACCGCGGTACAAACTCAATTGCCATTACTAAGTTACAGAACATGTCTCTGTCATGGTTGAATATCTACCTACTGCATAAAGTATTTCAATCTCTTATATATATTGACAACAGACCTCGAACATTCAATAAAAGCAGTTCGGTTTCGGAATCTTGACGTCAAGGCAATATAGTAAGATAATTGTTGATTAGTTTTTAAAACTAGAAGTAATCATAGATTAATGAAGTGCGTTCGAAATGGTCTCTTTAGAAAGTATGAGCAATTTAACACTTGCGCAATACAGTAATACTGGACATGCGCGCGCATGATGTCATAGTTAGTTATAAATTATAAATTCAAAATGGCGATGATTTGGAACAAAAATGCGATGAACGACGACGCCCAACCAAGAATCTCGATCTTGCTTGCTTGTACGGCTTGGTAACCGCACAAATGACCACAGGCAACCCAACTCTGTGATATTAGGATTGCGTTCTCCTTACGTCGGACGCAAAAAGCTATTGAAGTGCGTTTGCAACTCGGTAAAACAAGTAAGTTAGTCAACTTTAGGCTTAAATACTTAAACATCGCCATAAAAAGAGAAGGTTGACGTTTCGAGCGGCAGCCCTTCGCAAGAACATTTCAATTTAGAGTTGATTAAATTACCTGTTTAAGAACAGTTACATGTCGCTATTTTTTTTTCAGCTGTTACTGTAAAAGATCAGTGTGTAATAGAACTAAGTGTATCTGTGTGTCTGATAAAAAATGAGCTCCAAACTACTATAAGGATTACCTCCTGTGCCAAGAGTACCAGCTGCTGAAGCCAAAGCTTGAAGTTCTTTTGGTGTAACAATGATTTGCTAACTCTAACATCAGTGTAAGCCCACGAAACTAATAAGGAGACAGCATGGTGGACAACTGAAACAAAAAATTGAGTTGTTAACTTATTTGTCGAACAATAAATCTATTGAGATAAAACGCAAAGTAGGTTTCTCTCCCTTTCTCTCTCTGAGTATGTAGGCCCGTAGCTGGGCTGCTGTGGTCTTAATGACAGCCCTAGCAATCTTCCACTAATCTGGATGCGTCTGCTATGTTCTCTTGAGAGTGGTGGATGTTGTCAGCTACCCAGGGCTGAGGTGGTCTACCCCTTCTTCTCTTGCCAGGTACTTTACCTTGACCATGCCCCAATTAGGAGGGTTTGCGGAGTGCAAGAACCTGGCCACCCATCATTCGATCCTGGTCATGTTTGTCATATCATGGGTCAATACAACGCAAAGTTGGTAAAATATAAAATTTAGACAACTCAAGGTTGAAATGTATTTAAGATGTCGCCAAATGCACTGAGCTGGCGGTTTCGAGCGTTAGCCTTTCATCAAGGCAACTAGAATTACAAGAATTCATACTATTTATTTTTCTTTATTATTGCAATAACATTTAAAATCTATAATTACTAAATGCGTTACTTTCGCGGTCTTAAAAAACAGTCTAGTCAAATTTTTTTTCTTCTGTAATGATTAAATACGAAGCTGTGAATGTAAGAACCTGTATTTGTTAACCACACTAACGTAAAATAAATTTTTTAATAAGTTGAAAAAAGAAAGTGTAAAACGTAAAGCAAGTCCATGCTCCAAATGAAAAGTTCGATAAAATTTTTAAGTTTTACACCGTAAAAGAATGAAAAATGCTGACGTTTCGGGCTTTAGTCCTCTTGTCGGAGTAAAGGACTACAGTCCAGATCGTCAGCATTTCTCATTTTTTTACGGTGTAAAACTTAAAAATTTTATCAAACTGTTTCTATAGAAACACCGACGCAGCATCCGATTTTATCACATCCTCCAAACGAGTTGGTTATACCCTTTTATCACGAGGGGATCTCTTAGAACAAACCCGACGATTTTTGAGGTCCTCCAGCCACTTTCGTATTTAAATTTTCAAGTATCCTGTGTTACTGTGGCAAATAAAATAAAATAAATAAATAAAACCCTGAGTGTTTGTCCGGATTGGAATCAAACAACAGCCTCGAGCTTGATAGATTGGAACCTTACTAGGTTAACCAGGGCATGGCAACTACTTCTAGGTTACCAAAAATCTGTGTCAACTCTAATAGTAATTTGATACGGATACCTTGACTTCCTTTTGTAGCCTTTCCCGCTGCACCATGTATTGGTAGGGCCGCCTCATACGATATTCTCAACAGCTTGTCCAGCAAGCTTTCAACATCGATCATCGCAATCATGTGCTAAAACATAGCGTTTGTGTAAATATATTTAAAAATAATATACGACTATCATGACAAAAAACGACGGCAAGGTTAACACGAGCAGGGACCTTTTCATTGCCCAAGAACCAAATGACAGAAGATCAATAACGAACATGCTTGTACAGTCACTGTTAAAAAAAGCTGAAAATTTTTTTGACTAAAACTTTGCACATAATAAATCTTTTGCCATTTCGGTTGCTCATATTTGAAACGTACATGTACACTGGTATGTTTTGCCGTTTATCGTCACTACTGCTTCAACTGCTTGGTTCAATCTTTTCAAAACGATGCATACAAATTTACACGTTTATTTTTTCCTACTTTTGAGGTTTTGCACCTTTTTTCTCAAAACTCAAGGACCACTTTTACGTACTTTATAAGACTTTTAACAATGCTATAAAATTTAAGGGCTCATCAATACTGTGTGAGCTCTGAAATGTAACTTGTTCTAAAAAATTAAAAAATTGCTAAATAAGAAAACAAAATAAACACAGATACAGACACATAAGTGTATCTCTTACCTGGGATAAACATTTGATAAATATTGTCTCTTCTTTATCAGTGCTCTTGTATCGAACACGGAACTCTCCATCTTTTCGTTGGAGGTTCATTTGCCTTTGATGCGTTAATGAAGACTCAAAAACTTCCTCATTTTCATCTTCATTCTCCTCGCTATCCATTTTCATTGTCCCAAACTCACAAATCAATTTCAACAGATAAGCTAAACACTCCTGTTGCCAAAATGTCCAAGGGGATCCATCCTTTGCTTCTAAGTATCCAGACATTAGGATGTCACAAAGGTGTTTAAGGCCACCTTTTTCAACAAAGTGCCTTCCCCACGAACACAAGTTAGTCATATTTTGTTTCGCATGTTCATCATCGTCCATGTCTGAAAATTCAGAGTCGCTGCTCATGGAATCATCACTTGAATTACATTTTACGTCTTTCGACGAACTTTTGATTTGGTCAACAACTTGCAGGGAATATAAAAGCTTATGAGGAAATCGTGAATCTAAAAGTGTATTCCAGTCAACTGCAGGTGGTTCTTCAACTTCAGAACTGTCAGAATTATCTTTTGATGGGCTTCCATCGTCGATGGGAGTTTCCCCAAAGTACTTTAAACTGTTTAAAATTGTTGGACTTGTCAAAAGAAGCATTAAAAGGTCCCAAATGATCTGACAAAGATTATACACTTGTATATCCTGTGCTACACCTTTCCGCTGTTTCTCTGTTATTCCTAATCCTTCTGGAAGAGTTACGTTCCCCTGTTCCTTCTCAGAACAAGATTTGTTGGTATCGTCCTTTAAAATTCCAGAGTCCACTCCACGAGATTCTAACGTTGGCACCTTTAAATGGTCCAGTAATTCTAAGAAACTGAAGAATTGTTCAAAATATTCCTCTTGTAAAAGCAGTATCATCGGGGTTTTGTTTCTTTCGGGAGTTGGAAGTGCTGATGACGGAATCTGGCTCCCATCTTGGTAACTTTCTCTTCTTGTCGCACCAACTGAGACAAATACAAGCTAGGAGGACAAATGAAGCCTTGAGTCAAGTAACCCTCAGCAAAAGAAATTACGTCAAACAATGTATTGAACTGAAAATTAATGAAACATTATATCTAAAATTTACAGTCTTATATACTAAAAAAGTAAATAACATATATAAACTCATGAGGAAAAAAAGAACTCAGAAAAATCTGAGCTAAAGATGGGAATCGAACCCAGGATCTTCCGTACACTAGTCGGATGCTCTACCACTGAGCCACGGGAACTCATATGGCGTGCAAGGTCACTGGATTAAAAAAAGAATAGAATAAAAACATTAATGGCAATAAATCTCTCAAGTATCAAATGAAAGACTCTGAATGTAAGAACTAAACAATGCACCGGCAAAATGACGCCCCCACTTTTTCCAATGCAACAGCCTGCTGTAGCCCTCGAATGAAAAACATTTTGCCATCAAGATCTGGTAACTATTTTAAGCTTTAAATTAACTAAAATTTTGTTGAAAATAGTGATTATTATTCGATATTTTGTTTGTTTAGTCGAATTTTTTGCTTTACATTATCGCTTTTTTTCCTTTAGACCCCGGAAGACTTGATTCCCTTTGATTCGTTTTGACCAAAAAACTGGCCCCAGGAGATGAGGGCTTGGATAAAGTTATAGACTGGTCAATGTCATATACCCCCGATGTTCCTGGGGAGTAGGGGTTTCTTTGACTGATGTATAGAGTGTTTCGCCATACAGTTGCCGTATATGTCTAGGATATTTTAGCACGAGGCCTTTATTGCCTGTAGCAAATGGTGCTGGGATCCACTGCCGTTTTCAGCTTACGTTTCCAGACGACCTTCATCTCTATTTGCATGAGGATAGTTTAGAAATAGGTATGTAATCTGTTAAGCTATGAAAAAATCAAAACTCAAAGCACACAGCTAATGTCGAAATCTTCCTCATTTATTAAGGACGCTGGACTAGACACTTCGGGACAAGCAGGAATATTCCGCAAAAAAAACAACATAAACCTACCTGAAGATCTTTAAAACCAACATCTGCTAGGCATTTTTCATCCAGATCTGGAGTAAGCTCATGTCCTTGTGATATTAGCCTAAAGGGTGGGTTCAGTTGGTGAGAAATTGGAGATAGCAAAGAATGTTGGGGTGGTGTACCCAATTGCTGCTGCTTTTCTCGGAGTTTCTTGCACCAGTGTGTTACTTCTGCTCTCAAGTCAGCCACAAGATCAGTAGAGCTCATTTCAAATGTCCCCTTCATGGAAAAGAAAGTTGCAGTTTATTCAAAAATCTTGAAACAATATAATAGGTTAAACTCTTTCTACATATGGTGCTTATACCTGGTTTCTGATGTCTTCATAACACAGAATTTCTTAGGGTGTGTTTACATGATAACGGATCGAATTTCGATCCGGAATGAACTTGCTCCGATTTCTTCATTCCCCCTCTTGTAGTTCTGCAGAGTGCTTACATGACTCTGGAACAAAAGTGAAAATTCCGGATCAAGTTCGTATCAGGTTCTTGTTCCGGATCGAAACTTAAATTCCAGTGCGAGATCCTATCCCGGAATCATGTAAACGGAGATGGAAGTTCATATTGCCAAGAGCAATATGTTTTTTTCTCTGAAAATTCATTTTGCGTTTGAAAGTGGTAAAAACTAACTGTATCAGCTCGTTTATCATTGTCAGAGATGCCACGAAGAAAGCGAGGTTGGCAATCTCTCGAACACCTGCCATATTTCATTTTCTAGTCAGAAATGTTTGTGCTGACCTGAAAAAATGCAGGCTCGGCATTTCAATTCTATCATGTAAACGTAGAATGAACCCCAAGTCGATCCGGACACACACTTAACCCTTTCAGAACAAGCCAATTTATCAGCATCTATCTTCTCCTTAGAATATCAATACAAAATCGGTTGTTTTATTAGGAGAAATAAGGAGCTGATCGCATACAGTAGTCTCTTTAAGATGAATACATATTTCTCCCAACTTGTTTAGAAGGAAAGTATGGAGCCAGGTTAAGAGAACTTAGCAACACATCACACGTCGTATTTGGGGCTGAAAGAGTTAATCTTTAATATTTTTGCCAAAATGACACACTTTGTGACAACTCCCCTAGTGAGTTTTCAGTGTAACATTTATGATACCCCCTACCCCTTGCTAAGAGTGTTATTTACAGAGTGTTGAGCATTTGGCCCCAAAATTACAAAGGAGGGAAGCGTTACATGTTAGCCCCGGAAGAAACCATTGCTCATCATACACACTGTCGTTATGAAGATTTTGAACTGCTGGTATTGGCAATTACTGACCATAATAAAAATTAATTACGGATTACTAAATACACTCAGCATCATTGTACCTTATCAGAAAGGCCAGCTGGTTGACATAAAACCCTTATGGGGTAGTTTTTCTCTGAGGATCGAACTGGTTTCTGCTGATGACTGGTAATTCCATTTCCCTCTAATGACCACAGGTGCAAGTGGAAAGCAAATCTAACCAGTACGAAGAAGCATAATTGTATTAGCAACTTGATAATAAAATTCCTAGCATGCTGGGGTCAACATTTGTTTTCTTGATGGCCGCTTTACGTTTACAAAGGTCCAAAGTATCGGCCATTACATATTCTTTCCTTCTTATAACCTCTTTTACCTACTGCATCTATGTCATTTTAGTAGAAATCTTGTCACTATCTATCACAAATGCTGTAATCTGATTGGCTACCGTACTCGCTATATATCAGGTGATAGTGTCTGTGAAATCCAATATGGCGTCTACGGCTCCTAATTTTCAGTCGTTTGTGAAGTCGATTTGAAGCTTCTAATTGACAAATCAGTTCCCGATAAAACAAAAGCAGCAACAAAATATGATGTAAAAAATTTCGTAAAAGGTGAGAAAAAAATCAACTTGAATCATTGATTTAAGAAGTTTCACTCGACAAACTGCCGAGCACACCGGCCAGCACACAATATCTGCTTATCATCAACATTGTTTGAATTGAAATGAAAACTTTCTTTATCAAATATTATTGTTGCATTTTTGTTTGTTATCCAAAGATTTCTACTAATAGAATACTCGCTCTTAATTTCTATCGGCAACTGATAGAATTAATTTAACAAGTTTCACTCGATAGACTTCCGAGCACACCGCCCAGCATTTGAAAACAGTTTATCATCAATTGTTTGAGTAAATTAAAACTTTATTTATCAAAAAATTATGGTTATTATTTTGTTTATTCTCCAGAATCGGCAATTGATAGAAAATGCGAGCTCGTATTCTAATTGTTAATTATTACACATTTAGGGTAGATATACATGAGATAAAGCCGTGAAAAAAAAACATATGATATCACTTCATGGTAAAATGGTCCAATGAAGTGATCCGATAGAAACACTTTCAGCCAATGATATAGCTTGTATTATAGTATAACGAGTTTGGCGACTTACGCCTCCCGACTTTTTGCCAAAAAAGTTTTGAAATTAAAAGGACTTGCTCGTTCGTGATATGATACAAATAGTAAATAAAAACGATATTAAGCTATTCACATGTAATAATCAATACTAATATCGAGCCCTAGACCGTTTCGGATCTTTGTTTCTATACTTTTAAGAACCATTCCGCCTAGCAAAGATCCATCCAACCTTAATTGGATTCTCCACATAAATTCCTCCAGATCAACTTCAAACCCGACCCACTCCAGAAGCTCAGCACTAAACACCCTATCTGCAAGTTTAACTCAAACCATTGTCCAGATTGCGCCTTTCTACACACCTAAGCTCAACCAGATCCTTCATATTTGTTCTCAGATTTTGCAGCAGTACAATAATAAATGAATACTAATAACAACACAATACCAATAACAAAAATAAAAACAATATTTTACAATTCTCGATTTTACAATTAAGCAAGCCTCAGTCATTAACCCTGCTCACGGTAACCAATCCAAACATTTTTTGCCCCAATAGAACTTTGATTGACAGCAAATTGTAACTTGATTACATTCGCTGAATGCATGTCTTCAATTTGCATTTTGTAACGGATAAGTATGTCCATGATGGTGAAAAACAACAACAAGAACAATTTATATACATTCTCATAATTTTATAAGATACAAAATATCAAAAAAAGGAGAAAAATTACAAATTCATAAGCGAATGCCACCTATAAATACCCATGGGGGTAAATCGTGACACGTGGTCTTTAGATAGAAATTTTGAAGAAAGGTATGGTCAGAAGTAAGTAACATGGTTCCTGATATTACGCATGAGCAAATGCTATAAAAATACAATTCATAACATTTCCAAAAAGATAAAAAGGCGACTAAAACAAAAAATACTGTTGCTGTCAAACACTCAAAGTTTACAATTTTTACCTTTTCTTAAAGGCCTCTATGTGGCTTTTAAGCAACAGCAAGCCTCTCTCCATAATCAGTAAATTGTAACTTTGTTCCTTGTTTAAAAAAAAAAGAAAATGTAGGTTCAACAAGTTAGTTCTATTTCGTTTTAGTATCACCCAACTAGTGGACTATTGCAAATCCTGCATTTTGATTGGCTACGCTACTAGTGGTCTATTAGTAA
>JAOEHV020316834.1:0-11557 GCA_025447995.2 Isaurus tuberculatus | reverse complement strand
GAATGAAAGAAATTGAGAGTCACCCCAATGAAATTTTGTTTAATTTATTAAGCCCCCCCCCCCCCATCCTCGGCGGCACTAGTTAGAGACCCTTTCGCAAGCCTAGCTGAATTTTTAAACCAATTTTTGGTCCGAAACCGCAAACGGGACCACCCTGCTCTGAACGGGGTTTACAGAAAAGACCGGTGGGAATAAATTGATAAACTAAAATCTTATTTCAATAACTTTAGGAGCTAAAAAGCCAGTTTAAAGATTAATTTCTTCTTTCTTTTCTTTTTCTTTTATCTCGAAGTTAGATATAATTAAGAACTTAAACCATTCAGAGTTGTCAAGCTTCAAACATACCTTTAATTTTCAGTTGAGCAATGCTTTTGGTTTTCCCTGAGTATGACCTACCCTCGACAGCAATCCACGTGTCCCGCGTTGCTGCTAAGATGGTTAAAGAGCGAAGGTCTCTTGAGATTTGATGGACTGTTTGATCGTCCAACGATATGATGTTAGTGATTTGAGCCCTGGTATAGCCATAGCTCCAGCGTATACTCTCTTCAAGAGGTGAAAAGTCGCCTTCAACGTTGAACCTAAAGGATGCTTTTTCTCCTTGGCAAACTTTTAAAACCGTTGGAAGAACTTTAAAACTTGTTGGTTTCTTCACGTTTAGCCTAAATTTACCTTTGAAGTGGTTTTGTTGAATTTTTGTATCGGCCTCAGCAAATTCATATCTCAGGAAATATTCACCTTCAATTGTTTTGTCAACATAGGGAACCTGAAGAATACTCAGTTTGTTAGGCGGGCTTCGAAAATGTTTTATTTTAAAGTTTTTGGCCTTTGACTTTAAAAAAGATTCTGTAGTGTCAATTGACAGACCGTCTAGTTTATGAATACCAAATGCAGCAAACTTAATTTCTACATTTTTCCTTCCATGAATTAAGACAATAGGAACAGCAGTACTGCTTTGCTCAAGAAGGTTCGGATTGCCAAACGAGTCGATGAATAAGAACCAAACTTGCCTAACCGTGCATTGAAAGACTGCGCACTTTGTTAATTCCAGTTTTGGATGCGGAATGCTATCAATATCTTTCACATCTTTGGTGTTTTTGGGAGTGTAGCAATGAGGGCCCGTAACCCCGTCATAAAGGTGGCAAAAATTATTCAAAAATTTCCCTTGAAAGCATTTCACTATTTTCATCTTGTTGTCTACTTTAAACGTGTTCTGCGTTCCTCCGCTGTATTTGGGAAATTTTCTTCCAGGATACAAATGGAACGTCCCGTCCCCGACTCCATACATACAGTCAGAACATTTCGCTACTTTGCAAGACTCTTTAACAGGCTCATCAGTTTTAGGATTATAGTAGTAGCACCATGGAAATGGCCTGGCATCTGGCGTTGGGTTTCGGCAATGGTTATGATCTCCTTTGCGATCCATATATTTATTGTCACTATACTCATCCGGTTTTGCATTTTCCCAGGACTGGCAAAGTTTGTCAGATGCAGTTTTTCTGACAGAACCACGATAATCCTGACCTCTGCCATGGTAACAATCAGTCCTAAATTTCCACCAGTACCAAAGACAGCTCTTCTTGATATCATCTGAACCAAAGTCACAAAGTCGTGGATCGGTTGGATAGCCCAGTGGCGAGTGAAGCTTTGTTAACACCCATATTAACCGTAACTGTGTGATAGACTGGGACTGAGGTTCACACAAGGCTACAAGAATATCGCCATCAAAGAGAGCAGGATAAATTTCTATACTCCAAGCTGTTTTACGAAAAGGCCGCAAGCCGAGTCTAATAGTTGATATGAAGGGGCCTCCACTACTACCTTTTGCAAGCAACGTCCATTTGTATTCTTTTATTCCTGGGACAAAACAATCAAGCGTACCATTATCAAGTTCGCCGATAAACTCGACATGGCGAAGCACTACCGGACTGTCGCTCCATTCACTTTGTAAAACTTCCATTTTCTTGTCCCAAAGAAACGAAAAACTAGTTTTAAAAGTTAAAAATGTAGAAACTGTTAACAAAACTATTTTTTGGTGTAAAATCATTGTTTGAAATATTCTTATTTTCTAAAGTACATTATTCTTTTTTTAAACCAAATTCAGAAGTAGTTGCTATGGTTACCTTTAAGCCACGTGCGGAATGTACAATCTTTTTTACACGCATATAATTGCGTCATGCGCACGGATTATTTGGCGATTTTGAAAAATTAATTTTATGAACAACGGATCCCATCCAAAGTCAGTCATATAGATAATTGGAAACAGGAACATGGATTAAACGGATTGCCTAAACTTCGGAGTAGGAAAAATTAGGAGACAGTTACAAGCCCCGAAGGGTGCATGCATAGTAACAACAAACTATTCGACGGCGGAGACGGCTACAAACTCCTTGCGTATTGCCTATATAATACTCGATTTTATTGTTGCTTTTTTCTTTTATCAGCATATCTGAGTAAGGTATACTAGATAGTTTGACCTTGCCATGTATTTATCATGAAGCATTACGAAAATATATAAAAAGAATATCAAAATCAGGCTTTTCCTAACCCGAATGCATTTTGGTCGAGATTAAGGATTTTCAACCAAAATAGGGAAAATCCCGACAAAATCGTCTCATCAAGAATTTTTTTTGTCCACGGATAACAGGTGAAAAGTATAACATAGTGCTGCTGGCAATAACACTAGACGCACAAGAATATTAAAAATGATTTCGTGGTTTTTGAAATAAGCATCTATTGGTGAGTGGCTATGATGGAGAGGGGAAGGGGTGGCGGGAAATAGTGGATCGAGACACACAAAAAAACACTTTTTTCCCAGTCTTTCTTCTTTTTTTATTACTTTTTCAATTTTATTTGATACTATATTAATAATACAGTAAAAAAATCAAACGCATGAATCGTAACAATAACAATAATTCATTATGCAATAATAACCAACTCGTTTCCAAATTCCCACTATTAACTTACATGTTCTCACATGTTCAATAAAATATCGATTCTTCAGATTACAATTTTTTTAATACATAATTATTTTATTATACATAATTTTATCACAAAATGTACAACTATACACTTTACACCATATAATATCGACTCGTATTTCCTTCATGGCAGCACTTTATCATAAACACAACTGAAACGTCTTTCTTCAAGTGCTACAAGCTATGCCTCAATTGCTTCTCGCGTAATTTGAACAACAACTGCAAAAATGTTTACCATGGTCGAACCAACGTTTTTAAATCACGAGGTAGGTCCATGTAAAAATTCAAAAGGAAACTGAATACTTTTGCAGTTAGAACATGACCCTTTTACATGTAGAGATATCATCATCACATACAGTTACGCCTTCGGAATGCTTCTTTTTTTGCGAAAACTATATTTTTCATCATTTATATTGTTAAATATATTTTACAGGGCGTCAAATAACGGCCGGTCAATAAACAATGTCCGGTCAGAATTGGGTATTGAATGGACAATGCCTTGGATTGCCGGACATGTTGTCCGGTCATTCACTCGTTCAAAAAATTTTAACTTTAAACTATTTTAACTGTAACGTATTGAATATCGTAGTTTTTGTACGTTATTGGAAGCAGATTTGGCGAAGTGGTAAAAGCACTCGGCTCTTGGGTCTCCGCGGACTCGACACTCGGCATCATATGCGAGTCGAGTTTGTTGTTGGTTCTCTACTCTGCTCCGAGAGATTTTCCCTCCAGATCCTGTTGCCAAACCGACTGGGATTCAGTTCGTTTTTAGTTAAAAACGGTTTATGCAATTTGGGTTGTTCAATATTGCAAGAGTTATTACTGTTGTAATTTGACCGGCCAAAAACGAGTGATGTCCGAGCAAAAACATGTTTGACGGACAACATGTCCGGCGCCTACCTGGCAATTGTTTGAAACCCTGATTTTAAACAGAACATTACACAGCAAACTGGGAATAGAACGTTTATCTTCTCGCAATGAAAACCTTTCAATTGTTTTCTACCCTCGGTAAAGGTAAAGTTCACACCTTTTGCGCCAATTTAATGCCCTCTGTATCTTACACGGCCTGGAGTTTAAAAAGATGTCTCCTAATTTTTTACCAATCCCACTCTGAACGTCGCTACGAATCAAAGTTATAAATAAAACTCAAAAAACCTTAGAAAGGCAATAATTCGATTGATATTAAAGCTTTTAAAGAAGTTATATATTATTAAATATAAAGGACAGAAAAAATATTTCTAACGTCCAACTTAAGAAAATTTAACAAAGAATCATCTAAACTCTTCTTTCAGCCTCCAAATTCCTTCCCCGTCATCATTTCTTGTGAAGTCACAGATCTGTCGTAGCATTGACCGGAACACTGCAGAGTTAGACGAGGGAAGCTTGGAACTAAACTCGCCCAAGACCTCTTGTGTTGACGCCTGACCCGGTATATCACAGCGAAACGCAATAAAATTCCTTATTTGGACAATTAGGTCATCATTTTTACTTGCTGATGTTTCACCAGCATCTGCAGTGGCACTAGGTGGTGCAACCATATTGTTACGAGCTCTCATTTTTGACAATAGTCGACTCGAAGAGACTGGGTTCTCGTCTTCCGGATTAGAACTGCTCAAACCCATGACGTCACCACCAAATAATGGTCTAGTTTCTGAATTTGTGGCAGTCTACAAAAAAGGAACAACTATGAATGTATCGCAGAGAAATTTTACGTTTTGCTTAAAACTTTAATAATAATAATAATAATAATAATAATAATGATAATGATAATGATAATGATAATAATAATATAATACTGTAAAAGTTATCAACTGACACTAACTTAATTTACACGTTCATTTTAAATTAAGTTTTTGTCCTGTATTTCCTTTATCATGTCCGCCACCATTGTCCATGCACTTTTCAATTTTTATCTTGATTTTGATTTTGAAATGAAATTTTTAAATTGGTGAACCAACTGTGAATAAAATGCAAGTATTTTCGAAAAGAAAAACATTCATATCTGCAGTTAAACGGTAACTTACCACTGATTCTGCAGGTGTCCTTTTCAAAGTTGATCGCTGTCCAAATTTTGGTTTTCTGTTTAATTATGATAAAAATTCAAGTGTATTAGAACATGTAGCAACATTGTAACATCATCTACTGTTAAATCACTCTGCTAATGTTACAACATTAAAACAATTATAAATTGAGAGCATTTATAAATTGCAATCTTTACGTGTACGGAAATGTTCTACTAACCTTGTTGGTGGAGAATCTGAGGCGCCTGAAGACCCCGATACGCCTGTCCATGTAGGAATACCGCTGGCCGCTCCAAGGCATCGCTGGCGCGAACGTTTTAGGGCAACCGCTGCTTGCTTTGCGACTCTGTTAGCCTCACTTTCGACCAAAGTATGATCCGGGTCACCAGAGTCCATGATGACGTCATGTTTTAAAGCACTGTGCACACCTGTGTTAAAACACATTTTAAAGTCAATTTTACGAGGAGAATTTATATTATGATATTTGATATTTGTATTTCGTCACACTCATTTTGATCTGAAATCAAACTTCACGCAAAAAATTTGATAGAAGTCTAACATAATGCATGACATGACGTTCAATTACGAATCTTATTAACTTTAAATTAAACTTTTTGAGAATCATCCATCTGTCTGCAAAGATTGGCTGATGAAAACATTGCCGTTACAGATTTAAAGGATTGTGATACACATTATCATTAGGAACAAACCTAATTGAAGAGATCGCTGTTGATTTCAAAATAAATATAATAATACTTAGAAACTAGAAGTTTCTGATAGAAAGGAAGTGCTGCGACATGTGGAAACGAGTTTAGTAGCAAGTCCATGTCACTTATTTCATTTTAAGCTCTTCCAGTTTTAAACGTTGTAGGAGCCTTTTGTTTGGCGAACGGAGAATAACGGAGACTACGTTTAGGATGGTATATCAGATATTTCAACCCACGCTTGCAAAAGAAGGACTTAGTAGTCAAATTTGGAGCTGGCATGAGCCTATAAAGGGGCTACAAGACGATATCGATGTTTCCACGGATACATGATTACAAGCTACAGTTGTGTGAGGAAGTTTAGGTTTGGAAAAAAATAAAATGAAATACAGGAATTGTAAACAAAACAATTCAGTTTAATCTTTAAAGATAGCTTAGCCAGATCTTTTTACACTGTAGCTGATTGACAGGCTGTAGGTCTTTCTGAAGTCGACTGAATTCCAGTCTCTCGCGGCCTTGTTTTCGAAATCGAGGTTCGAGCTCACAAGCCCCAAAATCGCACCGCATATAATCGTACCGTGCATGCTCGGGAACGCAAGAACAAAAAGATTAGTTTCGCTGCTCCTGCGTCGCAGCAATAACATCTTGCAACAGGGTAGTTTTAACCAACGCATTTTTTATGTTATACAGCGCATGAATTGGGATGTTGTATGCGACGATAGTTACGAAAACATGGAACACGATCTTTAGTTCATTTTTGGACAAAATGTTGGTGAACAGAGTATTACATACTGTAGTGCGAGGGACAACAATAATCACGTGACGCATCGACATATGTCACAAACGAACACGAAGAAACAGATATAAGTGAAATTATTAAGAGTTTATGATTGCTTTGGCGCCCTCTCTCAGATCCTTCCGATACAATTGGTTTTAAAATTAGGTTGTTTTTTAAGGGTTCTTGACGCAAAAACATGAATATGAAGAAGCGTTGCGTTGGACATCGGATGCCTAGCGTGAACTAGCGGTGCGTAGCGGGGAAAAATTCAGGGAGAATTCCGTTTGAAGTCGACAAATAGAATACCAGCTACTACTGGGAGCTAATCTGCTATAGATAAGTATCCCGTCCAGGGGGGTTCAAAGACTCTTATCCAGTTGATAATATAGAAACCACAGATAAGCACCGCATCAAATGAACCTAAATTCGTTAGCAGTAACCTTTAGCTTTTACTGAACCTGCAATACATACCAGTTTCCTTGAAAAGATTTTTAAGTATAAAGCTCTCCTGGCGATTAGTATCAACTTTGTCTCTTTCATCCGCACTGGAGCCCGTGCCACTAACCCCTGATCGCTGGAACTGTTCTTTATACGCCACGTAATTTATAGATTGACCTTCAACCTCTGAAATATGATGTGGACAGCAGGTTAGCCAAAAATGTTATGAACGAAGGAAACATTCCGTACTGAGTGAGGCATTCATGCACACCTCAAAGGTGAGATTTTGAAGTGTGATTTCTCCATTCGAAAAATTTTTGCCGATTCTTTCTTACAATTTGAAAGAATTGATTAATATCGTATAACTACAAAAATTCCTGAAAGCATGATTTGAGATCTAACTGATAAAGCAAGAAAGATTTTATGGAACCACGTATAAAGCACCTCACATCTAACGTTATTTTTAGGCGCAGCATAAAAGCAACACGAGTTGGTTGAGAGTAAGAATTAGAAATAATACTAACATGATTTACTTTAGATAAAGTAAGAAAGATTTCAAGAACCAATGCGCATTTCTTCATAAATCTATATATGATATACCAAGTATCCTAATACTGTAGTCAACATAAATTATCGAAACTAACAAACTTTACCGAGATATAAATTTGCCAGTTATAAAACCCACTAGCGCAAGGACTCAACCCTGGTTGACACTTAGTGGGTAACCTAGTATTTCAGCTTTTTAGTTATAGAAAGTAGCCAGTAGATTTTCTAATTTTAATATTCTTATTTTAAAACGTAAATCTGTAAATATTTCATCATTCTACAGGTACAAATAAAGCTTATTGCCTTGTTTAGCCTCGGTAGCTCTAAGAAATAAGAGTTCGTACTTGAACATAAAGGCACACGCGCTTTACAACGGTCATTTCTGGTTCTATAAAACTACAGTAGTTCATTATACTTACTCTCTACTCTTCGTTTTTTCTTTTTCTTTATCTTCTGACGTTTGAGTGAATCTTTCCCTTTGAGAAGTTTCTTCTTGCTATCATTTTTCTTAATAAGCGGCGAAGCTACATTGTCTACCGACCATGAGATCATGTTATCATATGATTCCAAAGAAGGCTGGTCTTTTTCACTTTGCTCAGAAACGAGTTTATTTCTTTCACCAGATTTAGTTTGTAGCTCCTCTAAAAATTGTTTGCTTTTTGTCTCCAAAACTGCCTTTGGCTGAAGTCTATCAGACACACTGTCGTTTTCTGATGCCTCACACAATGTATTCAGGTTTACAGAAATCTCCTTTTCCGACAGACTTTTTTTACAAGGAACAGAAGCAATTTCTGAATTTGTGGTCTCAACTGAGCTTATTTTCGAAGACAGCTGGCACTCAATTTCCTTCTTATCCCTTTCATCGATCAGAAATCCCCCAATTGCTTCACTGTTCTCTCTTTCCCGTCCATTCTCTTTGAAATTTGCAACAGAACTGTGAGAACGTATACTGGGAAATTTTCCGTTTGAAGTTTCTGAACTTGCAAAAGGGGCAGCCTTTTGGGAAGAGACACGAATCACTTTCTTTTGAATTCTTTTATTCTTAAAAGCCCCAGGTACTTTAACCTCGCAACCTGTCCCTGCAAACAAGGCACTTGTTTCTGAAGGTCCTCTCTTGTCGCTAGTGTCGAGTGTAAACAATTCGTACAGATCATTTGACTTGAAGAATCGTCTTTGTTTAGGGTCTTTCAGAACTCTATTTGTGAGAAACTGCTTGAATATCTGTCTGCAATTGAAATAAGAGGAAAGAAAACTTTCAAGACCTAAATCATTCTTCTCACTTTTAGAAAACACACCTAGAACTTTTAATAGGCATGAATCATTTGGTATTTTTCAATTTACATAAGCAATAGATTTCTGCTCTTTATAGGTTAAGATCTACTTTCGTATCAATTATTCTGTAAGAACTTAGAAGAAAAAATAAATAAACAATGGTCCCTTTTTATACTTTAATTGATTTAAACTACCTGCGAAAAATACGAACCTGAATCTAAAATATCGAATGTTCAAGACATCTTATCTTTCCCATTTTTTGAATTGCCTTCCAGTAGATTTTCAAGGATTTCAAGATATAAAAAATGTTCAGCAGCATACTGCGTAAAGCAGTAAAGTTATACCATTTATAACAGACTCGGCAAAACATGACAAAAGACAAAAGCACGAGTGTGAATACAAAAGCAAATGATAACAGCTAATTTTAATCATAACCGATGCGCTTCTAAACATAAACTTTTGAAAGTTCTTACCTGTGATAAATTTTCTCCTCGATGGTACCAGTGGTAAGAAGTCGATAAATAGTCACATTTCTCGTTTGCCCAATCCTCCAAGCACGCTCGCGAGCTTGTGTGTCCGTGCTTGGGTTCCAGTCAGGATCATATATAATTACCCGATCAGCTCCTACCAGATTCACACCCAGTCCCCCAACGCGTGTTGTTAGAAGGAACACGAAAATTGACTTGTCCTGAAACCAAACACGTGTAGCCAAAGTCAAAACAAAAACCCTTTCCATTTTGTGGTACACTAACCCGCAATCTTTTAGGTAAAATATATTGCTTATTAGTCAGGGGCGTAGACAGAAGGGAGGGGGAGGGGGGTTCCAGGGGTTCCGGAACCCTCCTCTCACACCTCGGAACCTGTCTCCCCCTTTTCAAAGGGTTTCGATACTTATCGCTAACCAAACAGCTTTTGGTGATTTTGGAACCCCCTCCCTCCCCCCCCCCTCTTAAAAATGCTGTCTACGCCCCAGTTAGCCCTGTCAGGATTTAGTAATCATTTTGGCACCTATCAATGGTTACCATTTTGGGAAGAAGGGCGTTTGAAGAAGGCACAATTCGGCGCGGTGTTTGTTTTCTACTAATAATTCGACGAACACTTTAATATGTTGTAAAAGAAAGGAATAAAAATGGTTTATGATTCCTGAGAGTTTTGGTTTGGAAAAATTGTTCGTGTTTTACCAATTACCAAAACTTATTCTCACTGCCTGTTTTTTTTTCAAAAGTTATCCTTCTTTTAGCCTTCCCCTCCATTCTCGTGACAGCTGCATTATACAGCTGAATTTACTGAAAAATGGTCACTAGAGATCTTTGTAAAGTGCTTAAGAAAGTTGCCTTGCTGGTCTCGGAGTTAAACCAATTTTTTAAGTTAAATATAATCACCAGGTTCTAATCAGGTAGACTTCAGTACAGATATAAGAGATAAGATCCGACCTACTCAAAATTAGATTAAGATTAATCAAAACCAAAAATAAAACGTCATTACCTCATTGAACTTGTTAATGAGTGGGTGTCTTGATGCCACAGCTGTTCCACCGTCCATTCGTCGGTACGTGTAACCTTGTGATTGGACAAACGTCTCCAGAATGTCCAGCATCTGGAAACAACGCATCAAGTTAAGTTTTTTATAAACAGTATACACTTTTTTAGGTTTTCTATGTACCTAACGTATTTTTCCGTGTATAGGTCGACCCTTTAACACCAAAAATTTACTTTTAAAAAATTGCACGCGACTTATGCATTGATCAAAAACAAAACTGACATTCTTAACACCCCTCAAAACTCCAAAAACGTTTCGAACTATAAATTTTATAAGTACTTCGATCAATAAAAAAATTTTTAAGTTGTGTACAAACCATCGAATACCTTCACCATTAACCTCCAAAGTTAGGGAGATTTTTAAAACACTTTGTTTAAAATTTGCTCCGTATGAGTTAAAAACTAAGAACTTTTAATATTTTTATCTTAAAAATATGGAGGTCGACTTACACACGGAAACTCTAAAACTTGCAGTTTTTTTGCTACAAAATAGGGGGTCGACTTATACACGGCAAAATACGGTATATACACCAACGACAAACAAAGAAGTGTATTTTAACCATATGGAAACAATGTTTTCTTTGTCGAAGGATGATTTATCTTGTATTACACTTTTACTCTTCTTTATTATCTCAAGTGGAAAACCGAGCTATGTAATATACGTGATGATGAAGCCTAATAAAGTCTAAACAGCTGCCATCGGCTGCCAACCCTCAGGCCCACTATTATTTATAACAGATTTAAGGGATATTGTCCACTACTGACCGACGTGCCCTGCGAGCCCATTAAGTAACTGTTGAGTACTTAGTGCTAGCTGGCAGGATTCATTTTGGGTAAATTTTGGAGTTCACCACACCTGTTTACTTTGTGAAAACAGCAACACGCGATTTCCTTGATCCTTCCACATGCGCAGTAAAGCCTCCACTACGTGCATCTTTCCAGCTCGTCTCCAGTCCCCATAACCTTCATCTTCAAGCTCATCAATATCTTCTCCAATCATTTGTCTTTTCTCAGCTTTCAACCGCTCTTCTCTTGCTTTCACGATTGAACCAGCTTCAGAAGTGAGGTCAGGATGATTGCAGATTTTGCGTAGCATGATCAAACCAGCGAACACCTTAGAAATATGAATAAAACTAGCAGTTTCAGTTGAAAGTGAAATGCTGCGAACGGAGGGGTGGGATCTGGAGAACCAGGAAACCCGCTATTCCCCTGTAAAGCATTCAATAATAGTACGGCCGAAAAATGTCACGTAAGGGAGGGCCAACCCATTTCTTGTCATTCC
>JAOEHV020316643.1:0-11558 GCA_025447995.2 Isaurus tuberculatus | reverse complement strand
AAATGCCCCACCATTTATTCAACACTTCTGTCTGAAAAATCCTCCAAACAATTCACGCCACCTTCTGCAACAGTACCGTCTGCCATTTTGCTCCGCGCCGATCACTTCAAATGCCCGACCCTCTCCCTCCCTTACGTTCAAATTTCCGCCCCCGTGGGCATGAAAGCTGGTCAAATGCCCGGGGGGGGATGTATAAGCTTCGATTTGATCGATGCATTAGGGTCAGACTAAAGTGTGGGGTAAGATTTAGTGTCAGTTTCGGAATCGAGTTTGGGACAAAGTTTAACTTTAGATGGAGAGAAGATTAGGGTAAAAATAAAGGTTCTGATAAGGGTTCAGTTTAAGTTTAGCTTAGGTTAAGAGTTAATGTTGTAAAAAGGATTTGCTTTATAGGTTTGGCGGGAGATTAGGATGACAATCGAGGTTTAGCTTTAAGTTATAGTCAGTGTTAAGGAAATTTAAGGTCAGGGTCAAAGTGCATATTAATTTTTTTTTTTGCATAAATCAATTTTAAGGATTGTCTAAGTTTTTGTACGTTAATCAAAATTCTCGAGGAAAAAAATATGGAAAATTACCGAGCTTCAATGTTTCAAATGAGTTTTTGATAAACATTCTACATGTACACCACTCTTTAAATATCACTGGGAAATACCGAGAAATGCACAGCACTTTTCCGGGCCTCTGATTGGTTGTATTTCTCATTGCATTGAATAAATACTACTAATTAACCGAGACTGCGGTCATTACAGGGAAATCTCAGACCAAGCTAAGCTAAAAGCTAAATCCTTTTCCGAGCCTAGTGGCACATTGGAGCCGGCGCTTATCTCTGGTGTCTGTTGTGTTAAGCGGATGAGAGTCATTGACTCCCCCTGGACGGGAATCCATCGCAGGTTAGCTCCCAGCCGAAGCTGGTACTCATTCACCGACCTCGTAAGGATGGAAAGCTGAGTAAACTTTGGCGGAAAAGGTCACACAAATGTTCAAATTTCGGCAGAGCCGAGGAATCGAACCTGGGACCTTGTGGTTGGAAGGCAGAGATCTTACCAACTGTGCCAACCACGCCTCAGACCAAGGTCTTGTTGTAATGACCGAGCGATAGATAATTTTGTTTAGAATAAATAGCTACCCAATAAATTATGTTGAAAAGCATTTTCAATATTCTTATTTTAAAAAATTTTATAAGAAAACAGAGGAACGTCCCGTGACTGAAGTTTCGATCAGATAAATCCAGATTGGGCAATATTTTGATAAAGTTTAAAGTTCGTGATTTTTTTCCAAACAAAACTTTATTTCTTTCAGTTTAAGAATGACAAAGAGTTATTGTTTTGCAATAATTCAAATGTTTCGTGATTATAAGAACAATAAATCGATGACGTCAGAAAACTAAAACCAGCGTGAGCCAAAAATTTCTGGTTCTAATAAATATGCCAGAATTCAGAATTTCGTTTTTACAACTCCAAAAGAAACTAGGTCTTTAGGCTTATTAATTGTGACAAAAATTTAAGTCAAAAAATGTAAGTAATTTTTTTCCGTAAGCTGAACGTGACAATGTACTATAGTACTGTCGGTGTTCTGTAAACATTCTAGCGTGACATTGAGTGTGACTCATTGCAGCGGAAGTGGAGTTACGTGAATTCTTTCACAACCTTCATCTCGATGTCAAACGGCATTGTGACTCTTGCAGGAATACGACGCTACTTTTAACCCAACCTACATATTTAAGGCTACCAAAAAGCTACTTGATCAAAACTCGAACGAAGGTAATGATAAATATTGTTGCATGCGTAATTTAGTAAACTCAAGGTTGAAATTATTAAAATCATGCTCCGCCGTAATTAGTGTGAAGTTTCGACCTTTCGGTCTTCGTCTTGTTGCTGTGTTAACACTCAAAACGTCTCTGTCTTGTTTGTAATATTTTCAGTCTTTGAGTTGTATTTTAGCCAATGGACGAGATATTCGGAAGATTCAAAAACTATTCATTGAACAGGACTACTCGACTGAAACGTGTCGCATCGACCTAAAATTTTTGAAAGTTCGTGACCTCTTTCATAAGTTGTATTGGGGTTTTGCTGTTACTGAGACAAGCCGTGTCTTAATGGCCGGAGATCTTGTGAATTAAGCTTCTTTGATTCCTGAACACAGATAGGTAGAGTTCTTCATTTTATTTACAGTTAGCTTAGTGGACAGCTTTAGCTCAGTTCTTCACCGGGAGCATTAAAAATGTTGACCCAAAACAAAGAGTCTTTGGTTATATTAATATGCTCACAACAATGATGATGTGCATGTAGCGCTGTTTTATAGCTTGGAATTGTTAAATTTCGAGTAACATTTGACCAATTACTAAAATGTTTGGTTAATTTCTTTTTTGAAATTGTATTTCTGGAAAAGCGCATACTATAGTATTTGACCAATGTGTTCAAATAACCCTCCCCCCCCCCCTCCTTCCCAATCACCTCCTTGTTGTATCTTCCTATCTCCCGATAATCTTCGAGAATCTGGGTAACAAATAAATATTTCAAAAATTCTCTCTTTACTTTGGTATTTTTCCGGCGGAACGAACCAAGCATTTGTTTATAATTTACAACGGAAACGTGAAATTTTTTCATTACTGTTATTAGCATTTTCACTGCAGAGCGACACTTTGTCATCATGAATCAACTGACTCCATACGAAGCTCCTCATTGGGCCAAGTGTCTGCGTAATCCTCCAAACAACATAGTACAGGTAACTTTCTTATAAACAAAAAACAGTGTAATATTTGTTGTGACGCGGTTATACCTAATGACTTTACAAAACGATCTTCATGGATACGTACGTAACGTAAATAACTATGTTCAACGTGACGCGGTTATACCTAATGACTTTACAAAACGATCTTCATGGATACGTACGTAACGTAAATAACTATGTTCAAAGTGACGTGGTTATACCCAATGACTTTATAAAACGATCTTCATGGATACGTACGTAACGTAAATAACTTTGTTCAAACTGACGCGGTTAACCCAATGACTTTATAAAACCATCTTTATGGAATGTACGTAACGTAAATAACTGTGTTAAAAAGCCGAAAGAGAAAATCATGCAGTGAAATTGTCTCGTACCAGCTTTAAAACAATCTTGAGGAAACTCAAGTCCAATACTGCTGTAACTCTGTAACCATGCCAACTAAGAACTGGAGGGGATCCCGAATTTTGAAGGGGAATGGGACAGGATTGAAGGTAAATCGTGCTAGAGGAGGGCCTTTGCAATTAAGCTTCCTGAAAAGATGATTTCCAGTGTTTTGAAAAACAAATACAAGTTTTCTAAGTGAGAAGTTAAGACGTTCTACTCCTGTCCTTTTAGACTGAGTGAGACATTCGAGAACGTTAATTTACCTTTTCATCTGAGGTAACATACGGTAATTGTTAGTGATGTTTGTCCACTAAAGTTTTTCCTCAGAAATCCCCCCTTCCCCCCCCCCCCCCCCCAAAAAAAAAAAATTCATATTGAAGCCCTTAATTATTTACGAATGTGATCCTTGTACCAAAATCTACGTCTCAAAATGCAGGAAATAGCGGCTCAGAGAGGTTAAAATTAAAAATTTCATGGGGGGGGGGGGCATGCCCCCGGACCCCTTAGCTCTCTCGCGCCTTTGGCACCCAAAATCTTGCACCCCCAATCAAAATTTGCTGCTGCCGCCTCTGGTCTATGTTAGTCTTTAATTGACACACATTGTATGTATTATTTTTGATTTTTGGCTGGTCTTGATCATCTAACCAAACATTGTCAAGCAATTGACTATACATGGTTTTAAACTGGTTTTACTTACTTGGTTGACATTTCAAGGGTCCATTTTGCATGTGCAGGATTGGAATCACTGAAAAATGAAAAAAAATTGAGGTGAAATTACCTTTCTTCTGCCCCCCTTTCCAGCCTAAGGCATATTTTTTGATCTGATTGTATTTGCACTATCCAATTGGAAGCCAATATTTTTTATGCTGCATTCATTTGATACGGTCAGCTGCTCTGATGAAGGGCTAAGGCTCAAAGCACCAGCGTCCTACTCTACTTACAACAATGACTAAACGTTTCATCCCAGAGTTGATTAAATCATGCCAACAAGAATGAAAGATAAGTACAGTAATATATGTTTTGTGTTTATTTAAAAACAATGTAGGTTGATGTGCTTATTTCAGCAAGCCTTAGATATAAACCAGTTATTCAATGATTCAATTTCCATGCATCACTTGTTTTTGTGTGTGTGACAAGTGGCATTATACCATGTAAAGTAACGGTGTCCTTTAAATGCAGGGTTAGTGATTTGAAATTATTAAGGTATTTTAAGAGCTGTAACTATCTCTTAACAAGAGTTCAAAGACATGTATATCTTGTTTCAGTTGTTTTTGAATCAAGTTTTAAAAATGTTTTTATAAATTTTCAGAAAACTGTTAGACATCATTTGTGAGAAAATACTGAAAACTGAGGAGAAATTCGAATACCAAGAAGAAAAACTGATTACTGAGAAATATGCAATTTCTTTCTTGACCTCTTTTTCACTGCATTAACTTGTTTTAGTCAAAACCTACATGTAAGCTGCCATATTTTTGTATAAATCGATTTGCATGACTGTCCAACGAAACCTGAGAAAACACACAGGCTTCTAATTCGCTGCATCTTTTTGGCTGAAATAAATGAAATTTTTTTAAAAACTGTGCACTTAGGGCTTAAATTTAAGCAGTCAAAACATTGCATTCACAATCCACATTGTGACACAATCTGACATTGTTGTTAAGGTATTACTAATTAAATATGCTTAAAGAAATACCAGTTTTCTTTTGACAATTTTTTTTTCTTTTAGGAATTCTGAGTTCTACTGTAGTAAACTATGTAAGGCTGAAAGAGATCAAGAACTCTGTCAAAGAAACAAAAGAATCATTGATAGAAAAAACAGAGTTAGTGAAAAACTCTGTAGAAAATCAAAGTGTGTCATTACAAAGAAAGTTGTTAGAAATGAGAGATACTGTTAACTCATTTCTGGAGGCAAATACAAACTCTGCTTTAGTGTCATTGCTCAATCAACCAAACAGTGATTACAGCAGAGACCAGAAAATATCCAAACCTGAGGCAAACAAGATGTCGGAGCTGTATGCCAAATTGATTGTCAACTCTGAACTTATGCAAAACAACCATTCAGCTATTCAGGAAAGCATATCAGAAGTTCAGAGAGGGCTTGATAAGATACAGGATGTTTTGCAGACACAAAATAGTGAACTTTCCTTACAAAACCTTGAGGAAAATATCTTTCCTGTTGAAAGTAAAAATCACAAGACACAGTCAGGGAGTGGAGTTTGCACTCAACAAAATGAAAGGCAGAGCTTTGATGAGGCGAAATGGTGGATAAGAGCTAATTTGTTTTCAACTATTGTCAGTTTAGGTGTTTTGATATACCTTGAATGTTTTAGATAATCTTTTCATATTACCATTATCTAATAAAATGAATTAAACTTTTATTTGTTTTCCATGACATGAATTATGCTTTCAGAACTATCCCCAGAAACCATTGCATTCATTTTAATGCAGACTTGCATTGGTGGCATCTGTGAGACTATTCGGAATCTCCCTTCTTCCCAGCAATTTATGCCATCATAAAAAATAAACTGGCAGATTTTTTTTCGATTGGCTTCCCTTCCTTATACCAACTAGTTCTCAAGCTTACTCGAATCTGGCATTACTAACATGCCACCATCCCTAGAAGGAATGTCATCCAGGGGCGGATCCAGGAATTTGAAAAGGGGGGCGGGTACAGTGAACGCCAAACGCGCGAGTTTTCTAGGGGGGGTCTGGGGGTATGCCCCCGAGAAATTTTTGAAAATTTTGGTCTCTAAAATGGCTATTTCCAGCATTTTGCGACAAATTTCGTATCATTTAAGAATAATTTCTTGCTTGTAAACTTTGTTCAAATAAAGAGTTCAAAGAAATGCAATACGTGGTGTTTTTGTAAAAAAAAAAATCCCAAAAGGGGGAGGCACAGGCCCCCCCCTTGGATCCATGGCTAAAAAGGATCCTTCTCCCTTTGTAGTAACACTGTTCAGGTGCGTACGCAGGGGGGTGCACGTGCAAAAATAAGAAAGATGTTATATTTAGTACCAAAAAGATTGATAATGCTTTTATATAGGGGGTGGTAAAGGATATTTTCGTGACTCGTGATCGTCCCAAATATACCCTTTTCTACCTTATATAATCATCATAACAAAGGTTTTCTCGGTGATATTTTTCAAAACAAACTCAGAGACGTCTATTATAAAGAGAATGGTAAAGGGCGGGGGGGTCTAGATCACGTTTCACGGAAAATAAAACGGTCCTTTCACAATTCACGAAAAATAAAATAGGTAATGACGGTTGTCGAAAATAACAAAGTTATGAAAATCACGGTTCGCGGCAAATTAAATATTTATTTCTCGTTTTACGGAAAATAATTTTGCAAAATCTAGCTTCACGGCTACTATGGAAATTACGATTCGCGACGAAAAAATTTGCAGTTTCACATTTCACGGGAAAAAAAGGGCCGATCACGAGTCACGAAAATATCCTTTACCACCCCCTATATAAAAGCATTATCAATCTTTTTGGTACTAAATATAACATCTTTCTTATTTTTGAACTGTATTCTTGGGTTAGTAATATAAATTCCGTTAGTATTAGATAACCATACAGTTTGCTGTTATCACCATGTCATGTTTCTATGAGTTGTAATAATTTCAAGATAGCCTCGGGTACAACACTCTATTTACAGAAGTGTTGTCAGAAAATATAAAATCAACGTTTTGTTCTTTTATCAGGAATATATCACGGAAATGGTCAATAGTTAGGTTTCTATTCTGAGCCATTCCATGCAGAAGTCCAACAGCACATATGTATCAGTGACGTAACCAGTAAAAGTGAGACCGTCGTTCTTTCGGTCGTATATATATCGGAGTCCTAAGAAGTCAACGTAATTATTTGCTAATCGTTTTGCTTATTTCTCTGGAAAGTTCTCAAAAGCGTATTCTATATATTTCTAAAAGGTATCTGGTTTTAATGTTCCTTTTGTTGTAATCTTATATTCGATCTGTTTCAAAACCATATTCAAGGTGTCAACAAGGTATGATACATGATTTTTACTGTAAAACCCATCTTCTGTTTTAAGCAATTGATCATCTCCATAGTTTCTCAAAATAGTCGCGTCAATATAGAATTCACCATATAATCTTAGATCCGGTACTTTGACAAATGCAAAATTTGCATTATTCTACTCTATAGAACGCAATAAAATTTCGCAAAAAAGGCACTCAATATGTTACTATATACAGAGAGAGTATTTCGCAGTTATTGAAATTTCATTAACTGTGAAGATGTAACAAAAAATATTATTCAAAGAAAATATTTCGCAGTTATTAAAATTTCATAAATGGCTAAGTACTCACTCAATATATTATTCCAAGAAAAAATTTCGCAGTTATTGAAATTTCATTACCGGCGAAGAAGTAAATAAACATATTATTGAAAGAGAATATTTTGCAGTTATTGAAATTTCATTAACGGCGAATTAGTAAATAAATATATTATTCAAAGAGAATATTTCGCAGTTATTGAAATTTCATTAACGGCGAAGTAGTAAATAAATATATTATTCAAAGACAATATTTCGCAGTTATTTAAATCTCATTAACGGCAAAATGGTTAGTCGATATATTATTCAAACAGAATATTTCGCGGTTATTGAAATTTCATTAACGGCGAAATAGTCACTCAATATATTATTCAAAGAGAATATTTCGCAGTTATTGAAATTTTATTAACGGCGAAGTAGTAAATAAATATATTATTCAAAGACAATATTTCGCAGTTATTTAAATCTCATTAACGGCAAAATGGTTAGTCGATATATTATTCAAACAGAATATTTCGCGGTTATTGAAATTTCATTAACGGCGAAATAGTCACTCAATATTTTATTCAAAGAGAATATTTCGCAGTTATTGAAATTTTATTAACGGCGAAGTAGTAAATAAATATATTATTCAAAGAGAATATTTCGCAGTTATTGAAATTTCATTAACAGCGAAGTAGCCTATCGCAATAATAGAATAAAGGGAATAATTCGCATTTATTGAAGTTTTATTTACAACTATTTAACTCTAATCGTCCATAGAGCGTTATTTTATGACGTTACTACAAGCCATATTGGTTTACTGAAACGAGAAAGTATTTGTATAAAATAGAGTTCAATTCTCAAAGGTTTAGCTTGGAACACCAACATGGCCGCCGTGACGTCATGCGAAAACACTCCATAGACTGGCTATAGCAATCTAAATCAACTGCAAAAACATATAAAACAGCTGCTAACAACTTTTTTAGATAACCCGAACCTTAAAACGTAACCATAAAATTGAAACTGGTCTATGATGTAGAATGTTAAATACTTTTATGGTAATTCATTACAAGGTACACTCCTTTTTTTTCTTTTTTCAGAGATGATAAAACGAACGTTACTCTTACAAACAAAAAACAACAGTGGTTTTTGGGAACTCGTCTTCCCTGTTTCATAACATGCATGCTCTAGGGCCGAGGTTTTAGAAGGACGATTAGCTCCAATACCCAGGTTAACTACCGATAGTAAGTGTTGGTTTTGGGCTTCGAATAACTCGGCCCAGCGGTGTCTCTGTTTATGCCGAAATGTCATTGACTTGTTTTAAAACCTCGTGATCTTAAGTTCTTTTTTTCATCAGCACGGTTCGTCTGGCTAGATTGAGTTAAGACAAGTAACATCAGTACGAAACTGAACGTGAGTCCTCTCAAAATTATTGCTATACAGCTGTGGCAGTTTCTATAACTGATTGATTGTTTTCAATTGAATTTTCTTTTGCACGAATGTCTACTCGTTTTATTCTCACGTCTTTGCTGTTTAGAGTTTTTATTCAGTCTACATCATTCGGGAATCGAACAATATATCCGTTCACTTTATCGTAATCCATAATCGTGCCCTTTATCCATTCAAGATACTTTACAACTCCGTCAACATTCTCTTCGTACTCTACTTCAACCCGTGTCCCAGTCATCCTTTCTCCTACATGTAATTTCCGCTTTGATAGCCGTTTGTCTAACCTCACTCACTTATCGGAAGGTGTTTGTTCCATCTGGGCTTCGCTTTCCTGCATTTAGCGAACTGTTTGTTCCTCTCAAACTTAGTCGAGAACGCTTTCTCTTTTTTCTCTTCTTTTCCTTTGCGTCTTGGTTGTTTTTTTCGTAACTTATATTAATGTTTTGCTCACTTGCGACAATTTTGACGGCTTATAACCTGTCTTCCATGTAAGTATTCTTCATGAGCATCGCAATGTTACTACATCCTTCACCAAATGACTGACAATTTTGGGACTCGACGATTAGATGCAGCGGGAGCTTTTTCTGCTGGGAGAAATCCAATTCCGTGGTCTTTCTGGAGCTGTTTTATCGTCAGAGTACAATCCTTTTTTATCGGATTGTGAATGCCATCTTTAACGCGGATTGTGAGATGACATGAGGTGCCGGTTTCGCATGATTGTGTGCTGTTCCGGGTAGACACCCAATAGATCTCCTTCCATCATCTGCAGCAGGCTACAAATAGATAATTTACGCTGGGCAATTATCAGTTTCCTCAAGCTTGTGACTGGAAGCGTGATCTTTGCATTTGTTTCGTTTTTGTCGGTTACTTACAGTGTATTGGCAACCTTCATGAGAACATACCTTTACCCCTTCGCAAAAGGTGCGCTTGACCCAAACTTCTGTGTTTTCGGTACCGATCTGTAGGTTCAACTTCTGTGTTGAGGTACCCCTCTTTGCAAGTTGACAGTCGTCCCACATAAAATGGGCATGAGCGAAATCCCACTTATTTCTTAATATCCTTGCAGTAATTAATATAATTTTCTTCTATTTCGAAACCGTGATATTCATAGGCTCATCTTTCTTCTTTGCGATGAATTGATAATTCCTGAATGTCAGATAAAGAAATCCAACCTTGCTTGCTACCTCTAACCCAGGAAATCATTCTGTCTTCGCTAACTCCTCCTTTTCAGGTTATTAGAAGTTTCCTAACCTCTTCCAATGCGTAAGAAGAAGAACTGTAGAGCTTATCTTCGAGGGGAAAGTTTCAAAATCAATAATTAAGCGTTAAAATTAAATAATTAAAATTCAAGATGACGAAGTGATCGATTTGTGTTCGTTAGTTGATAAATACTCGTATAAATTCAGAGCAGAGTAAGTTACTTCTTAATAGTTATAAAATTATTATTGTTATAAATATATCTCCAACCCAAATATTCACAGATTCGTTTCCATAGAGCTTCATACTTTACCAACATCCTTTTACTAATTTTTGAAAAAAAGTTAGCCACGCTCTGACTTTCCCCTTTTATCTGAAACATTTTGTAGAAAATAAAATTGAGTTTGACATAGCAATTTCTTTGTAAATAAATCATCCATTGCTTTTTCAACTATTCGGAATCTTTCTAGTATTTCATTCTTCTGTTGATAATTAAGAATGAATTTATATAATATCTTTTCAACAACTGAAGAAGATATACTTGCGATGATAAAAACTTTTCCGCCTAACTTTATACACGCTTGGCCAAAAATTAACAACAAGCTAAGAACAATCATAAGGCTGAAATTTTGATCAGACAAATTTAAGAATTTTATTTAATCCTTTTACACAGATTGAGATGTAAATGTACTAAGTTCATAGTATCGTTTCTAACCGCTCTTTTTCATTTTTTAAAAGCAGCCGAACACGGTAACAAAAACTTGAATGCTCCTATACGTTGCATACATGTTCCGCTAGCTGTTTGGAAATATTAGGAAATAAGAACAATTTAAGAACAATTTGAGGCTTATATCGCCAAAAAGTTAAGAACAGCTCAGCCTCAGCCGAAAGTTACTGGTTCTTATAACAAAAAGCGTGTACTTCATCTCATGGAAATCTATTAATTCATTTACAAGATCACTAACTTGAACAATACCGCAATTTACACAGATGTTATTTCTATTATCTTTTATTAATTTCTTATCATTGCAACACTGTTCATGCTTTACTATAAGTTAAGTAAATTTTTTATCACATAAAGGACAGATTTCTTCTCCACATTCTATAACTTCATTATCCTATGAGTCTCATTATTACAATCCATTATTCTATATATATTACAAGATATATAATTTAATATAAAATTAGTTTTATACCATACCATTTATTCTTATGAACGATTGATATATGAGTTATCTCGAGACGGGAATGATAACCCTTAATTTGCCGGTGCGGCTCCTCCACTTTTGATTGCCCTCAAAGCTCTCCAGCCGAGACAATTGGAATTTCTGCTTTTATATCCCCTTTGAATGTTAAACATTTTTTTAATACAAAAAAAATGATTAAAATTCCACGAGGTTATCATATAGAGCGCTCCGTCGTCAATGATTATCATCATCGCCCAGGGCGAAGGGAGAGAGGGCGTAGAAACGGCCATACATTTCTTTTGGCCGATCCGTGATGCGGAGGGGAGACTGGG
>JAOEHV020316545.1:0-11560 GCA_025447995.2 Isaurus tuberculatus | reverse complement strand
AGTTAGGTTTTTCCTTTACTATCATACACTGTGACCACAACACGTATTTGGATAATTATTTTTATTATTTTCTGTTCAGACATTTGTCAGAATTTAGGAAAATTCGTTCGGACAAATCAAAATTGGCTCGTACTATGTCCGAAGACCGACGTTAATCTGAATCACTGCAGGGTTCTCCGAAAGGGCAAGTGACAGGCGATTTTCTATGTTTAGTCACGTTGATGATGCCAGCTACCTGTTTTCTGTATTTCTTTTCATTACCTACCAAAGATACAAAGCAAATAGAAAATCAAGTCTTCAGTCTTTAGTTGCCAGGGGAAAGAATGTTTTCTATTTGTTATTTATAATTTGTTACTTTGTTCGTATTTCATTTTCCAACTGTATTTCAGTGCTTAAACCCACTTGTTTTCACTCATACCATCGTGCAGCGTTTCTCCTTGACAAGAGACTGGGTGCGAGGCATTGTCTGGCTGCTTTGATCACTGGGAAACTCAATATGGCATTTGAACAATGAAATGTGGAAATGCATTGAGTATTTTGAATTTCTTTCCCCAAAAACAAATAAAAGACAGACTCAGTCTCAAGAGAAGGAGATCAGAGGTCACAGATTTCAAAAATTTTCTGGGGGATCATTGTTCCCACTAGAAAGGTTCGGCCTTCGGCACTCATTCTCCCCCTACATTGTTTCTCTCTGCTCTTACTATGTTCAAGTTTGGAGAATCCTGAGCCTAAAGTTTATTAAATGATAGGTTAAAAGGTACTTAAATTTGGGGAACAAACTGATGTACAAAGCATTAATTTTGATGTTAGTTACCTTAATTTTTTTAGTCTGAACAGTAATGTTTAAAATTAAATAAATTTGTTATGGACTATCTCATACCATTCCCTGTAATATGAGAAGTTAATGATATCTAGTCTTTTGTTTGCAGGATGCAGGTGGAATAATTGGCAAGGTATGTTATATAATATATTGTTCAACAAATCGATATATAACATATATTAAATTTAAAAACACTACAATGCCTTCAATACTGTTTTCAGAGCTGATAAAATTAACTTTTGTTCATTTTTCAGGGGGGTTCAAATATCAAGAGACTACGAAGTGAGGTAGATAACCTACACTATGGAACTTGTTTTTTGTTTGTTCAAAATACATTAAGAAGTTTAAAGCACAAATGTTAGTTAAATTTACTAATTTAATTTTAACCCAGATTATTTCATTGCTTTATTCTAATTGGAACCAAATGCCAAGCTGAAAAAAATTGTGCAGAAATACTATTTTCCAAAATGTCCAAGTATATGAGCTTTCAAAAGTAAATGAATTTAATTAAAGACTAGTTCAATTGTCGTTTTGGATATTATATAGTGTAGTTTGGGTATAAATTTTTACATACTTTTAACATAGCTATTTTAAGTCCAAGACAAACTCCTAAGCTTAGTCATTTTATTAGCTTCCAGAAGATGCTGCTACTATATTTACTGACCTCATAATAGTAAAAAGCTGAGTTAGCTTTAATAGAAAAGAAAGTCATTTAATAAATGTTGAAACCTCAGCAAAGCTGAGAATCAAACCCAGGAAGTTGCGCCAGAAAGGAAAAGCACTTTTAAACTGTGCCAACTTCAATAGAAAAATTCTGAAAGCTAATCTGCTGACTATGAAATAAATAACCTTGTTTTTGTTCTGTTGTTTTGAAAAATGTTAGTTTTATATGCATGAAGGGTAGAAATTTAATCTTGATTATTGTTGTTGAACTGATTGTTTATTGTAGTCTAGTGAGGTAATGAAATTTTTTAAAATTCTTTTCGATATACTGGAAATTTTCCCATCATTATTCTGTTTTCAGAGAACTTGTAATTTTAGATGTGAGCTAGATTCTAGAAGACTTAGGCAACTTTGAAATTATGAAAGCTTCATCTTAGTTTGTACAAATGTTGGGTTTACTTTTGTTTTTTGTGTATTATGAATATCCATTTGTAGACTAGTTTTACCTAACTATAGTGACTTATGCTTTAAAGGGGAAAAAAAACTATTTTGTTCTTCTAGTAACATAAGTTGCTTAGTGCATAACTTTTGCTAACAGTGTTTCTTAATTCATAGAATATTATGGAATGCTAACTTATCCCTCTAAGTTACTTTTTTTATTATTCCCTTCCAATCCTTGCTCCCAACCCTTGTACCTGCTCTTGTTATCCTGTCCGTCCGCTCGCCCATCCACGTGTCCTGCCCTGTGATGGTCCCTGAACTGATATGATCCCGAACAACCTCTTCAACCCCAAGTACAATGCAGTGGTCAATGTTCCCGACACGAATGCCTCGGAGCGGTATGTCCCATGACCTATTGACTGTGATTGGTGTTTGTGCAACCGACCATCCAGGCCCATACTCATTAAAACATCTTTATTGTTGGTCTAAATTATTTGATTACAAATTTGTGATCTAAATAAGGTGTGGGTTGATCTATGTATTTCTTTTCAAGATATTGTGATCAGCATTACAAGAATATTTTTGGAAAACTAAAAATTGGATCAAAAACAACTAAGATGTACTTTTTATCTAAATAGTTTTTAGAAAGATCAAGTTCTTGTCAAACATCTTTTCAGACTTGAAAGACTTTTTAAATTATTGCATTTGGAAAGATCTCCTGTCAGTTTATAAGATTTTAGCATGTAAATTATAAATTAGTCAATGAAAGTCTTACAAATTTGTTATTCTCACCACAAGTGGTGTAAGACCCTGAAGATTAGGGCATTTGATTTTGAAATGTTGCTTGGATGTAAGTTCTTGAATTTTCACCCCCTTGAACTATTTAAGTTGATGATCACAAATTTGTAAAGTTTGAGCTGTCTAATCTAGCAATACTGTTTTGTTGGTCAAAATTAAAGTAGTTTTTATAGTGGTGTGGAGTGGAATAAAAATTATTACATTAAACATTAATAAAGTTTTGAAAAATAATCAAAATTGAGGATTATCAACCAACATCAATTTTAAATTGAAACTAAAAAGATTTTTATGTGACAGTGAATCATCTTTAGCTTCAGAGATATTTTTAACAAATCATTTATTCTAGAAATGTTTCACAATAGATGGCAATTTTTTTCATTGTTACTAAGATGTCCCTGCTGTTAGTGAATAAATTTGAATGTTTTCAATGTGTTTTTTTCTGGGATGATAGTTTTTAACTGTTAAAAACCACACTATCAATATCTTGGTCTGATAACTTTGTTCTGTGTATATTTTAGTGTCCTCACTATCACAGCACCCAGACACCCAGCATTGCAAGTGGTTAGGGAGTGTTTGCCCAAGATTGGTGAACATCGCTCAGATGGAAAGGTTAAATCTCCAGTCATTACTAAACTGTTCCAGTTCATCTTTCTGAGTATTTTCTTTATCCTGGAGGTAGCGTGGCTAAGTGGTTAGAGCTGGGGATTTGAATTCGGAAGACCCGGGACTCGGACTACTGAATGAATTTGTCCTCGATGATCCCAGGGGCAGATTCACCACACTTTGTAAATAGCTAACTGGTTTGCCTCCTACCAGTTGGGATTCTTAACCGGGAGAGGGAAAGGGGGGAGGGATATGAAACTGAAAAGCCCCGCAGGGGAGTTGTCATTAGGTATATATCCATTCTTAGCAAGAGATTCTAAACCAGAGATTAGCCATAGAAATGCTTCAGTGTTTCACTGCAGATATAGAAAAATTTATAAGTGCTCAGTTCACTCTCTCTCTTACTATGCACTCCTCAAAGAGTGTTGTTGTGGTGTTGCTGGATTCTACATAAAAATAAAATGAATGCTCCTTTTCTCTTTTCAATCAGAGAATTAAAAACACAGAAAACAGATAAGTTCTTGGATGTTTCTTTTAGCTTTATATCTATAAAACTTGATGGTTACAGTTTTTCTAGACTTTTTTTGTAGTATTTCAGGCCAAAGATTTTTAGTATTCTAGTTTTTGTCACAAATGTTAGTCTTCACTTGACCTCTGTGCCCTGGAGAAAACTTTGTCAGCTCCAAGCAGAATCAACAGAAATAAGACTTTTAAAAGTTTGGTTCAAGGGCCCATCTTATCAATTGATCTGGCAAATGCTGGACCTTTTTAAAAACCATTTAGGGTTATAGTACCTGCTGGGCTTCTTAATCTTTGGCCATTCAAAAATTTCACTTTGTCTGAAAAACAGAATAATTTTATAGTATGTACTAACAGAGATCATCTGACTGATTTCTACTAAATTTGAATGCTTAATGAAACATAATGTTATTAATTGTCCTTTTGAAAAATCATGAACAGGGTTCACGAGGTGGCAGTAAAGAGATCCAGTTATTGGTACAAAGGAGCCAGGTTGGTAGCATCATTGGCAGAGCAGGTTTCAAGATCAAGGAAATTCGAGAGGTATGTACAATATTTCTACACAGTGTTTAAATTGATATCAAAATAGCTAGCCTGTGGTCAATGCAAGGTGTAACTTGAAGACTATAAAATGCCACCTGCTTGAAAAATTGCAAAATTAATATCCTTGATAAAGACAGTTAATGAATTATACATTTTGTCACTTTAACCATTTTTGATTAATTGCATTAAGTATACACAAAAATAAATGCTTTAAATATATTTTTCTGAGTGTTCATTGAGTAATTTTCAAGTTGGTAAGAGGTATATGGTAACATCTACATTGAACCATGATTGTCTTAAGTGTAATAAAAATAATAAACAAATGTTTTAACAGGATAAGACCCATCAGTGTATAACACTGTTATCCTTGGAGTCCTGTATAAAAACAAAATAATGAAAAAGCTCTGACTTTTTTTCTGCAGTCGAGCAAAGTTTATTCTCTCGCCAAAAATTTTGTTTCATTCATAATCATAATTATGCTAACTTAGTACATTATTAATACAATTTAACTTAGCTTTGTGTTATTGTATCAACAATAATTTTATAGTAATTAAGTCATGCAGTTAAGCATATTGTAATTGACTGTTAATCTTTTTTGTATCATGCAGGAAACTGGAGCAGCGATAAAGGTAAGTAACTTTATTAACCAAGCCTTAACTGTAATTGTTGTTTAACAGCAATGCTTACAAATCTTTTGTGATGTCCTGTAGGTTTTCTCTGATTGTCTTCCTCAATCCTCGGAACGAATTGTGGCAATTTCTGGTAAGTTCTTGAAATCAGCTTAGTGACAAGCTCGCAATATTTTATATTACTTACATAAATCATCAAATCAAACTAAATATCCAATTTGAAGTGTCTAAAAAGGTGCTCTTTATATCTACTAGCCCTTCTAATCATAGGTAATAACTGAAAATATTAAAGCATACAATTAAGTGAATTTAAAAATAATTGTTACTAGAATTAAGTGATTTTTTAATAAGATAACCTTAATTTTACTTATGTTTTTGGTTTGTTTATATTGCCAAATGGTGTTAAACAAAATTGTTCTGACTTTTAGATATGATAAATTTTTTATTCACTGCTAAGAGGTTGGTACTAATGAAAAAGTATGTGGTTTCCAGGAATTGACGAGGTTATCTTGAGATGCATAGAAAGAGTTTACTCGATACTAGATGAGGTATGAAATTCAGGTTTTATTTTTTTCTTATACTTCTTTTTACCTTTTGCATTGCTGAAATTTTTCTAAACAATCTTACCAAACACTATTGTCCAAAATTTATGTAAGATATATAATTTCAACTTTGAAAATAGTATTAAGCTGTTTGTTTTCAGTGAAGGATCCTTTCTCTAAGGGACCCTGCTGAAATGTATTATAATAAAAGTTTGCAATGAAAGGTGTGGAACATGCCACGTTTGCAAGATATCATTCACAAAATCTTTCTAAAAACACAAGTCCTGAGCAACTTAAATCAAAATGTGACCCTTAATGCTACTAACAGTGACTTACTTAAGGTTATAATTTAGGCGTAAACTGAATTGCAATTAAGAATAAAAGAGTCAATTTACATGCTAAAAGATAACCTCATTGAAGCAACAACTTTTTTATTTCATTTCAAAGCTTCCGTTTAAGATAATCTCACACATTTGTTGTATTTTTATTCTATTACACTGCCATAACTAAAAAATGTAAAAAAAAACCAAATTGATTGTCTCGTTTTTAAATAAATGTTGATAGCCATAGTGTTCCACTGCATGATAATTTTTAATTGTCTTTCTAGACTTCAATTAAAGGTCAGGTGATGCTGTATGACCCTCAAAAAATGGTTGATGACTGGGGTTATGATAACTTTGGTCCAGGACCAGGTCATATGGGACAAGGAATGATGGGTGGACCAAGAGGTGGTCGAGGAGGACGTGGGGGCAGAGGAAGGGGAGGACCTGGTCTGCTTGGCCGTGGAGGTGGCCGAGGTGGTGGTTTTGGTGGTAGTGGAAATTTTGGAGGCCAGAGAAACATGGGTTTTGGAGGTGGAGGTGGTGGAAACTTTTCACAGGATGTGGTGAGTACTCTACGTTGTTAATTGCCTTCTTGATTTACTATACAAACAAAACTTAATGAGCAAAGCCAGTATTTTCGATCTCTCTCTGTGACAGCCTTTAAGGTATAGACACTTTGGTGCACCTTTCTCAGGGGTTTCAAAACAATTCTGAGTAGGAGTTGGAAAGTGAAGTATAGTTGGTGGGCATGTAAGGATCAAAGGCTCCTAAGGGGGAGGAGAGTCTAGAGACATGCTCCCCTAGATAATTTTGAAATTTAGTAGTAAAAAAAACCCTCTGATGAAACCCAGTTGAAATACTGAAAAACTAGGTCACTGGCTTTTTGAAGGTTAAATTTCTGTTTTTTGTAGTAGTTCTATCTTTGATGTGGTATTTCACTTAAACCTGGAAAAGTTAAGGTAATTGGACTGGATATTTGCATTTCAAAATCTATGATTTGTCAAATTGTTTGTAAAGTACAAGGTTAAGCTTAACAGCATGTAAGTTAAAACAGAAAAATTAGGTTTCCCCACCAAGTAAGTGATGCCTAAAAAAGGTTGATTTCAGGTTGCCAATTTAAAATTTTCATTTTTGTGGGCAAAAAAGGTAACCAGTTGTTTCAAACACAGTAGTGCCAATTGTTTTCAAAAAGAATCTTAAATTCTATTGATTTTTTTTTGTAAGTTAAAGTTAAGTGTAAGTTAGGTCTTGTCATTTGGTTAAACATTTCTTTAAGTTTTATGTTTCTTTTTTCAATTCAGGGAGGAGGCAGTTTTGATCAAGCATCTTTTGAAGGTAACATTGGTGTTTCTAAAATTAATACTGATTATATTTTCTTTATGCAGTTGCTTTCAGCTATCAATGGTTTTTCAACTCTTTTTTTGTGTTTGAATTTAAGGGCTAAAATATACAGTAAAAATAATATATGCAAATGTTAAAACCATTTTTTTTTACACTTACAGTTTTTCCAATGTCATACTTAGTTTTTGGTGGACGTCAAACAAACTTTGACTCAAGTCTTGTCAACAGCTGCTTTAAATGTAAGGCTTTTGATTGATGTCCACCTAAAACCAAGTACGATATCAGTAACAAACTGCACATGCAAATGAAAACAGGTGTAACTGTTCTTGACTTGTGTACTCTCAGCTGCCAAATAAATGGGGAGGGGGTCAAAATAAATGGAGGGTGAGAAATTTCTGAAAAATTTAGTATATGGGGCAGTCAAAAACATAGCAGATATTGATATCATAGATCAAGGTTTGAGAACAGAATGGGCAAATGCAGAGATTAGATAGCAAAGTGATGCTTTAAAAACAAGACAACAGTGACCAGCAGAGGTATGGATAAATTTATTGAAATCTAAACTCTAGATTCTCGGTACCCGTGCTGTAATCCAAAGAAAAACAGGGAAAGACGAACACTGGATGTGACACTGTCACTGATCAATAAACTTTATATCTTGAAATGTAATCACCTTATTATTGTACTAGAACTTGAAACAAAAAATCTAAAAATTGATAAGCATCCCGGGACTTTTATTTGGCAGCTGAGAGTACTAAAGTAGGCTGTAACTTTTTTGTTTCAGAGGCCAAACTTATTCAGAACATGCAGCAAGGTCAGAATGATGGTGAGATAATTGTAGGTTCTGATTGGTAGAATAATACACATACACAATGAAGTGACATGGCAGCGTGGTTGGGGCAGTTGGTAAGATTTATGCTTTCCAACATGAATGTCCCAGGTTTGATCCCTGGCTCTGCTGAAATTGAAACATTTGTGTGACCTTCCTTTCTGCCAAAGCTTACTCTGACAGCTTTCCATCCTTATGAGGTTGGTAGATGAGTACCAGCTTTGGTTGGGAGCTAATGTGCAATGGATTAGTGTCCCTTCCAGGGGGAGTCAAGGACTCTCATCTGCTTAAGACTACAGAAACCAGAGATGGCCAATGGGCAACTAGACTCGTAAAAGGATTTAGCTTAGAATTTTAAATGACTAGGAGGTTAACTGCAAGTATCTTGCTTGTTGTTTCTTCCATCCGGCCAAATGTCATTCTTTTGTTATTTTGTAAGAATTATGAAATCAATACTTTCTGTATTGATAAATTTTTTTCCCAAAATACTTTTGTGGACCACGAAGTGTTACTAAATAAACAACTCTAAGTTGAAATTTTTTGATAATTACCTTAAGTACTCCAGAAAGCAAAAGTTTGGAGTGTTGTCCCTTTGTCAGAGAAACCTGGTTTCAAGGCAGGGAAAAGTTTGCTCCAATGAAGAGCAACACTTAAAACTAAAACTCTTTTCAATGATGATCGTAACAATTGAACTCAACGTTGATTAAATTGTATTTGTTAGCAGACTGTTTTAACATAATGAATATTCTTTCAATATCAGGAAACCAAATGCAACAAAGCACACAAGTTACAATACCAAAAGATGTAAGTACATACTAGGCAGATAGTGAGAAATAGGTACATCATATTTAGCCAAAAAATTAATTTTTCTTTCCAAGACAAAATAAAACACGTTTGTCATAAATATTGCTTTACAATAAGTAAAAGATAGAATTCAATTACTGTAGATTAAAGAGCAGCTGCTGAAATTTTTTATGTAAAGTGAAACCCCACCATAGGACTACCCCATTAATGTAACCACCCCTTTATTACAACCACTATTTTGTTGCACGAACAAAACAAACCCGTTAATACAACTACCCCATTAATTCAACAAAATTTCCATGCCCCAAAGGTGGTCCAGGGTGCGAAATTAACGTCGATTAGCCGGCTTTTACCAGCTACACTTTGACTGTGGGCTGGTAAAAGTGTCTCAAAAACACTTTTAACCGGCCCAATAGCGCTTTTTAAAATCTCCCGAAAAACTGCGATTCGGGAAAATATATCAAGATTGACCGGTTGAAAATTTTCGTAATTTCGCACCCTGTGGTCATATTAATAGCATTCCACTGTATTAGGCAGTGTTTTCTTTGGAAATATTTGCAAAAATGTTTGTGGATAGATAATATATGACAAATTTAATTATAAAATATGATCATATGTTGTAAATGAGCCAGAAAATATGAGAGGAATTTTTTAGACTTTAAGATTGTTTTGGCCCACTCTCTAAGCTCCCTCATGATTAAAATTGCAATAAGGTTGCTTATTGAGTTGTTTAAGGAAAAAGATACAATTTAAACATTTAAAAAAATAGAGGGTTGGGCTCTGGTTGCGTAGCATAAAATAGTGTTATGAAATCGCAAATTAATAGCATGGGAACTTCCACATAAAAAAGTTCTTAGGTTTTCAATCTGGTAAAAATCTGACAAGTTCTCTCTCCTTTGTTGTACAACTTTGATTTGAGTTTTCCTTTGCTTTATACATTTTCACACTGAACTGCTCACAGTTTCGAACTGTTTTGAAGTAACATTGTTAAATAAATGTTAAACTTTTACTTTCTCCTTAGTTGGCAGGGTCCATAATTGGCAAAGGAGGAACAAGAATAAAAAATATCAGGTAAATAAAGATATATTGCTCCTGTATTGAAGTTCATATCTCAGGGCTGATTTGCTACCTTGAAAACCTGAACTTCCTTGAATTTTGGGGATTTTCTTTCAAGACCATGGATTTCTTGAAAGAAATGAGACGTGAGAATAGCACCTTTTTTGTTATTTATTCAATTTATGGAATGTCATTGAAACTTTCTGGTTTCAACCTTTCTTATCATCAGCCATTTGCTGTTCTTAAGCAAGCTGCACTCTAGGCAAAAACAGTGTGGCGCTAAATCCGCCGCGAAGAATTCGCCAGGTGTGCGGAGTTAATTTTCAAGCGCACTTGCAGCTGTGGCAACAATGCTGAATATTAAACATGTTTGATATTTTTTTGCCGGGCACTTTTCGCACGAAGTTTTCGCTTAGTGTGCGGACACTGAACGAACTTAGCGCTGGCACTAATTATCTCTTCTCGTGACTACGCATGCGTAACTAAACATAGCATTAAAATAGCGGCATCCATGGCTCATTTTTGTTGATAACAGCTCCCAGTGTGCAGGGAACAACCACATGAGCTAAAGACGCTTAAATTCTTCGCGGCGGAATTAGCGCTGCGCTGTTTTCGCCTAGTGTGCGGCTTGCTTTAACTATCTTGAATATTTACTCCACTGAAATGTGTTTCAATTTTTGCCTAGTTGTAAGTAAAAAAGGGGAAAATGTAGAAATTAGTTTCAGATGGTGTTTGTTCCTGTTTTGACACTTTAGTTTTTAGTGTAGTTTTCATTAAAAGTTGATTATTTTGATCTGCAGAGCCAGGTGTGCTGCTACCATCAAGATTGATGACCCACTGCCTGGCTCTAATGACAGAGTTATTACCATCACGGGAACTCAGGATCAGATTAATTATGCACAGTTTCTTTTGCAGCAGAGGTTGGTCATTACTTAAAAATCTTTACGACCTGTAATACTCTAAAACTGTAACGACTTTAGCCAACACAAAAATGCATGCTTTCTTAAAAATGGACCCTACCGTAGTGCTACTATGCACCAGGATATTCTAGGGTATTCTTGATTATGAAAACGAATACAGGAATAGGAAGTTCTTGAAAATTTGTCAAGGTCATTGAAATGAGCATTCTTTTTTTCTGCTTTCAAAGACTTTGCTCAAATGGTTTAGTGAAAATTAGGGGAACTGTCAGGGAGTTTTTATTTTGATTAGTCAAAAGTTTAGATTTTTCTGCTTTAAAGTGATATTCCGTGGCTAAAGAATCCAAAATGTTCTTTTTGCTAGAGAAATTTTTCTAGTTTTACCAAAATCAGGAAGAAAGCTTTCATTCGCATTATAGCGGTGACAGAAAGAAAAAGACGAGCTGAAAGCTATTGAAACTAGTAATAATCAAAGATTATAGTGAATGCGTTCGACGAGCGACATGCAAAGTCATGCTCGAAACTCACCATCGATTCCGACCCGAAAAACAGCGTTTTTTTTCCTAGAAAATATATCACTGCATGCACATATCAGCCTCCTGAAGTTATGGTAAATATCATCACTCATATTTCTGTGCAACATTTTAAATACAACTCAACAAACCTTCACTCGCTCAACACCGACGTCGGAAAAACGTTACTGATCGACATTAGGCAAATGCCATATACACG
>JAOEHV020316452.1:0-11560 GCA_025447995.2 Isaurus tuberculatus | reverse complement strand
GCAGCACTGTTCAGAATGATACCCACAACGAGCATACGGTGTTGTTCCTGACCGGAGGAAAGGACCGCCATGCTATTACTGACGAATTGCTCCTGACCAGTCCAACGTGTCTCGCTGATGCCCAAGATGCTGTTATACGCTGTTATTTCTCTTGTAAACACACATTCAAAAAGGATTTATAAAGAATACTGTTCAAAAGCACATAACTTAATAATTACTATCACGGATGGCAACCACCATATAAGTTTGGCCCGGTAATCTAAATGTTATTCAATATAAAAACCAACGATAAAAAACGACGCTTCGTCATCCTCACAACGACATCGTCAGGTAAACTAGCGGAAAATATTTGAGCAACTAGAGTATATGCAAATATGCAAGCTAAATACAATGGACTATTGAATTGTGGAGATACTATTTGCTTTATTGTACTTTCCCGCCAGTTTGCTTCTTTTATTTAATTCCAGCATTGTCACCTAATTCTATACGACCTAGTCATTGCCTACACTTCAGTGCGTTTTTGTCTTAGCTATTGTATCTCCACAATTCAATACTCCATTGTATTTAGCTTGCATATTTGCATATATTCTAGTTGCTCAAATATTTTCCGCTAGTTTACCTGACGATGTCGTCGTGAGGATGACGAAACGTCGTTTTTTATCGTTGGTTTTTATATTGAATTGTATTCCTAAAGCAGCTTTAATAAGGAATCTGAATGTTATTGTTATTTATTCACCCAAATTTTAGTCCCTACAAACTCCGCGATTTTACAAATATCTTTGGCGTGCTTAACCGTGAAAGTCGTTCACTACAACCAACTCTATTCGAAACTCAAAAATACAACGTTTATGATTCAAGAAAGGGTGCCTGAAAGAAATATTTATTTCATATCTCATCTACCGGGCCTTGTATGCTATAGGATATTTGTTTCCCGAGCTTATTTCGCTAAGTGCGAGTCAAAAACAAGTAACTGATGTCAAAACTATTTTAGGTTGGAAATACGGAGAATAAAAAATATCGTACAATACGCTTTACAAGCCTGTACATTTTTATGTAGGTATAGGGTTGAGGCGGGAGAAAATTATACGAAATTTGAAGCTCAAGACGGGGGGCTTCTTTAGAAAGCCGAAATTGCGAAACAGAGGAGATCGGCTTTTTTCAGAGGGGGCGGGAGGGTTTATATAAAGAGGGGTCGGGAGGGGAGTTATGAGCAGTTAAGAGCGGGGGATAGGAGCATCTATGGTATATCAAAGCCATCCTTGGCTGATTATGAATTGCACTTAAAAACTCATTATTGTTTCATCAGGCACTCTTATATTGACTGTCTTGGACAAGTCCATCATTTTCAGAGTCGATTAAACTGCCTCATTCCTGTGTGTAATCACCCCGACGCAATCGTGGCAAGAAGCAAATTTGAACTCCCATGGGTAAAAACGAGTTATGTCCAGAGATGCATATTTTCGCTGAAACAGCAGAAGTCACAGAATTTTGTAACAAAATTCGCAACCGTTTTCAAAAGGAGATGTATGGCAAAACTACAGAAATAATGAATACAGAAATCGCAGAGATTGCAAAACTCGTAGAACTTTCTTTGCAATAGGATAACGAAATTCTGCAATTTTGGTGAATGCTGTTACTTTTGCAATTACTGCAAGCGATTTCAAAATGTTTTAATTTTGGTATCTTCTGCAATTGCATGTGTCTCTGGACATACATGGTAAAAGAAGTTCTAAAAACTGTTAAGAAAAAATTCCTGCATTATTTGCCGTGCATTTGAGGTCCGGCCTCGAATTTCTGCATTACAGACTTTGAGCAAAAAAAAAAAAAAATTCTTTGTGTCGATTGTTCGCACCACAGTTTAAGGAAATCGTGCATATTACACAACTGCCGAAGATAAAGTCCTTGCTCTGTCTGTGGCAGAGTTATCACTGAGTTGTGGAAGGAACGAGATTTTCTGGAAGGTTTAAAGCTTAGCCGACGATGTCTTCGATAATTCTTTTAACCAGTCAATAAGAATATTGTTGAGTTCCAGTGGGCTGCAAACCAAATTAGCAAGTGTTATCTTTTTTATTTGAAGATAAACTATAAATATTATTACCTAGTATTTGAGTTACAAACTGCTTTTGAGTTCGTATAAAAGCACGAACACCAAAGAATTTTATTCATGAAGACAATTACTGTTCCTACCTCCAAACGATTGTCATCACACCGCCTTGATACAAGTTTTTTCAATAAATTGTTAGTTCTAACTCTAAAGGTTACCTCACAAATTGAAAACGTTTAGTTTTCATACAATCAACAGTTTTATCATCTTATCGATTTTACCTTTTATGTATTGAAAAACACCAAATAGTTACCAAGGGCGTAGCCAGGGGGGTCCTGGGGAGCCCGTGACCCCCCTTTTGTAAGCCTTTTTTAACCAAACAACCTACAACAGGTGGCGAAAACGACCATCGATTACCTATCATCAACACCTTTGCCACTCGTCATTCATGCCACCTTTTATTAAAAGACATTTTGACAGATGAGCAGTGAGAACTGAACTAATCTAGAAGCTATTTTGTAGGCTTGTCCTTCGCACTACTCTCACTGCTCATCCGAAACATGTCACATTAAGGCAAAACACGGCGTGGAGGTTGACATGACAATCTGGTGCGCACCCTCACTTGCCGCAGTGTGACTTCTCCCCCCCCCCCCCCCCTTTGAAAAATCCTGGCTACGCCCCTGGTTACTCATGGAGGAAGTATACTAAGTTTGGGGGAAGGGTTAGATTTTGACTCTTACCAGTTGGCTTTAAAAGTACAGTCCGACCTATATTAAGCGGCCACCCTCGGGACTTTGAAAAGTGGCCGCTTAATGGAGGGTGGCCGCTTAATAGGTGGCCGTTTAATAGAGGTCGGACTGTACAATGGTATACAGAGCAACTTACAAGACAATGACGGTTCTCGAAAGTTTACTGTAAGCATAAACCAATATAACAGCATCTACAATTTCTTTCTACTTAGTATCTACTCAATGTATTTACATCATCCGCACCATAGTTAAGCAGGGAAAAAGGAGGGGGTGGGGGAGAGGGTAGAAGATTAGGCTAATATTCAAGGTATATTTTATTTTTAACAGCCTTAACCGGACTATATGGGGGAATTGAGCGGCTCATACGAAAGACATGAGGGAAATCCTTAAAATTAGATCAAGATCAATAATTCTCAGCTGATACACGAAATCCAGGATTGAATTCTGAGTTGCAGAGGTTGGAGGGGTGAGTAATACCCGTGTTAAGACAGCCTTACTTTAACAGGGAAGAATTATGTGCAAAATTTTATTGTATCTTTGATAATAAGCTTTTTTGATCGGAACCGAACCGAGCTTGCTGTAGCAAAAAGATAAGAATAATGCAGAGGCCTGATGAGCTGAAAGGTATCCTGTGTGGCAAACGATTGACATTAAATATCAAAGGGACGATTTATTCAACATGTGTGAGGCTTGTAATGATGTATGGTGCCTAGATGTGGGTCATTAAGGTAAATAAAGAGAAAATTCTGAAAAGAGAGGAGAAAGAAATGCTGAGAAGAATACATTGAACAAGATTGGTTAAGGTAAAAGCAGAAATATTTTCGATGAAGCAGGTCTAATTGTGAAAGATTGGTATGTATGATCATATTCTAAGACGAAAGGACGAGGACGGACTCAAGAAAACGAACAACATCCATGTTGAAGGAAAGAGATGGGAAAAAACTGAAAAAGAAAGTCTCAAGATTTGATTGAAACAAGAAGATGCAAAGAGTCACACAAATTGGAGGACAGCCGTAGTGAAAATTCGGTAAGTTTCTTAGGATGGAAAAGACCGACTTTCAATAGATTGAACCAAGGGATCCAACGAGGCCCAGACCTCTGCGGTGTACTTACACTGCAAGGAAACTCGTCACTCTTTCAATGACACGGACGTGGTGATACTCGATCGAGAAGAGGACTGGGTCCGACGAGGCATAAAGGAGGCCATATGGGAAAGGGTAAAGCAACCTTCACTCAACCGCAAAGGGGGGCTCCGTTTCAGTTTGTCCAACACATGGGATCGGGTACTGAGGCGCTTTCCTCGTCGCTTGTCACGTGATCTGTCCAGGTCACGTGATCCTCAGCATTAGCTAATGAAGGCCATGGTTTATGGCGGAAACGTCCTATGTTTCAACACTAATTCCAGTAAAAATTTAACATTTTTTGATTTTATTTAAGATTGATTTAATTGTTAAATAACGCCAAGATAAAAACAAGATAAATGACACTTTGTCAAAGAATGAGTAAATACAACCGTAACTAAGCTTCCCTTACCATTCTAGCGGAGTATAATGACCCGATTCTTCAATGTGTGCTCTTTTTAAGTTACAAACCTACAAAAAGAAACAGTTATGACAATTATAACTACAATTATTTTCCCACAAAAAGCAATGAGGTCTTTTGCTCATCCTTATTAAATCATCCTTACCGTTTAAGTCATAAATTCTTGGTAGGATTAAAATTGAATGTTGGTTCAATGCAAACGACACAGGTCAACCTCGTTTCAGGGCTTTTCCCTACCGCACACAAAACATAGGGAAAAGCCTTGGGAACGAGGTTGGACACAGGTATAGGTTGACTTTAGGTGAAGTCATTGATTAAATTTGCCTCATTAGCATAAATTCAACTCCAAACTTTAAACAAAATAGGGCTATGTTTCAACAGTATCTAACACTGTTAGCATTCAGTGAAAAGTTCAGCTTGACACATACAGGGTTCGTGCTGGGATTCAAATACAAAATTCAAGAAGTATTCAAGGGTCAAAAAGTCATTTTTCAAGGAGTCTTTTTGTTGTGTCACTTTACCAAATGATGTTTCCAGTACTCCTCGTCATAACCAGGAACGCTTGATTTATTACGCGTTGTAGGATTTTAGTTACGTTTTCGAAAAAAATACATTCAGCTATCGACAATATGGTAAAATTTTGCATTACTAGAAATCAGCATTCCTCACCAAAGTTGAAATTCAAGGAGTTTTTGAGGAGTTTTAGGTGAACTTCTAAAATTTAAGTGCTTTTTAAGTGCACCTGAAAACGACAAATAAATTCTAAGGAGTTTTCAATGAGTTTAAGGAGTAGCACGAACCCTGTACATAGAATGATTTTTGAGAAATGAAGGTTTAAGAAATTAAAAATTTACAGTGATTATATGGATTGGAGGCAAAAGCTACCTTCACCAATGAATGTACATTCGCTGTAATTTTCTAAGTTTTTAAGGCCTCGTTAGTTAGTTTGTTCGCTATTCACTATATCGAGTTGAAACTTTCACTGATTACTTATTGCAAATTTACTTGCTGAACATACACTTGTTTCGTTTAAAGCTTAAAGTTAAGTTTAAGCCATATTATGCTAACGAAGCAAAATAAAGTACTTGCGGCCACTGTTAAGAGTACTATAGCCACGCTGACTCATAAAAAAATATATGTTCAGGAATTTATAAATGCAAATAAAAATATCCTAAATACGACTTATTTTGGAAGGTTAAACAGAGCTTTTAGATTTCATCCATTGACCTATAAATGAGTTATTGCCCGGCCTCTATTTGGTGTAATATGGAACAGCAAAGTTCCATAGACAGAAGGGCATGCACTAATATCCCCGGTCGTGGTCCATCTCTGGGCCTCTTCTTTAGGAATTTTTATGGCCTCCCCGATCTTGCGTGAGAACAGTTTATCCTCCTGCGCGATGATGTTAATACTATCCCCGTCAATGGTAAGTACACGTTGTTAATGGGCATAACCGTTAAATATGCCTTATATAATGGTAAACCTGAATGAGTCTCAAATGTTTGCTAACGAATAGGTACACAAGATTATAAAAAGTAAAAGGGTCATGCTTGTAGGATACAGCTGGAATGATAACACAAGTAATGTAAGCTAATACCAAGTACTTACAGCAAATAATATGGGTGCAAAGACAACTTAGGTAGAGGGCCGATTACCCTTAAAATCTAACATAAATTATTAGAAGCCTGAATGTTAGCAGATACGAACAGCTGTTTTCGGTTAAGTAGAACGTCAGGGTTTACCCACGAACGAGTAAGCTGTCTTGGCTAGGTCTTATTAGCACAGCAAAACTCACCGACAGTTGTTTCGGCCTTTTTTGGACCTCATGGCAAAGCTAACAAAAAGCCACGAGTTCTAAAACGAGGTATATCTAAAGTGTAATGCTAGTGGGATGTAGATGATATGCTCCGTAGATGATATTTCAAGGTGACCAGGGGCTAAAAATGAGTAGTTCAAAAGCTGGTTAACTTTAATCCTGGGTTAAGCCAAAATTCAACCGGTTATTTCTGCACACTGTTCAGAATTTCCAACTTTACAATCGTGTAAACACTAAGTTTTCAAGCAAAGTCAGTTTATGGATCGTAAGAAACAGGAGCATAGATTAAAAACTTAACCCTGGGTTAGTGCTAATCCGCCTTTGAACAACCGGGCCCTGGAGGTCAATGTAGAACCTTGGTGAGAACATTTTTTAACTTGAAAAAAAATTGTTTTATCAGTGTACCGTCCCCATGTGAGACTATCAGTCCCCCGCAAGGGAAAAAATCTGTTTCCTACAAGTTTCTTTTCAAGACATTTAGGTGTTTAACTTCATTAATGCCATTTTGTTTTAATAGTTGAGCGATACTAAGACGATGAGACCTCATCTCACATTGACTCCCAGTGAACAGTCCATTCTTCCTACAACCTTTAATCAATTCTACAAAAGAAACCCAAAGAACTGAACAACTTACTGTTCTAATATTATTGCTCATTCCCACCGTCCTAGTTCGTTCGCCTTTTGTATTTCTGGTTTATTTTACTCTAATTTTACACCCCTGGGAACTTTCTGTTTTTAGCCACTTTTTTTAATTCTCAGCCCATCTCTACTATTTACAAGCACTATTGCACGTACACATATCCTTGTCGATTTTTTGCTTTCATCATATAATCTCTGATGATGCCGTTGTATGGCGAAAGCTCGGAAATTTTTAAACTATCTTAACAGTTTTAGGCCGTAATAGCGTTTTATACTTATAAATTTATTATGCTGCTCAAGGACAACTTTCGTAGATTACTTCCTGAAGATAATTATTGCTTTGATGAGACACAATTCAAATTTTTATTTTCACCAGTAATTATATAAGTCAATTTATTTTAATTCTTTCTTTCCTCTAATTAATAATTTGCATATCAATAAAGCTTAATTACCCATTGCTCCATGTTTTTACTAACTTCAGGTGCGATAACTGGATCTTTACCAACCGTTATCATGAGACTTGGCTGTTGAACCTAAAAACAATTCTTAATTAAACCAGTAATTCACTTTGTGCTCACAAATAACATCACTACTACTGCAACACAGGAACAAAATATACTTAAGTAAGGTTTAATTGCTAACGAGTCAGCCGAGCGAAAGCACGACACTGACAAGGCTTCAGCATTATAGAGTCGGTGCACGATAATTTAGACCCAGGGGGGCACTTGAAGTATACATGAAGGGGGTGGGGGTCCGACGGAGCTTCATATTGCAAACCCAAAAAAATACACGAGCCTGAAATTTTAGACCCAAAAAAATACTTGACTTAAATACCTCAATACTGATTTATTCAATCAAACAAACCTTTTAATGCGTGACTTTGCATGAATAGGCTAATGAAATTAGTATGTCTCTTCATCCTCCCTTCTGCTCGACATTTACAGACAGGTTCTCATTCTGACACTATATCAGCATACCTCTTTCATCAGATTGTTGAAACTCGCTCGGAGATGTGACCCAAAAAATACGCGTATTTTTGTAGGACTTAAAAAAATACGTTGCCTATCTCTGACCCAAAAAAATACAGAGCATGTAAATTTTTAACCCAAAAAATACGTCGGACCCCCCCATCACATATACTTCGAGTACCCCCCTGGGAATTTAGAGTGAAGGGACCGAAAAATCTCGAGTGAAAATTAAGGTAAGGTAAGGTAATACACTTAAAGTCATAGCTATTGTATTCGAATGAACGTACGGAAAGGCTTCCTAAATGTTTTGTTCTTCATTACAGAAAACTTATAGACTTTTTTGACCACTGATTTTCCAAAAAAGCTTGCGAAATTTTTTTCAAGACCTTTAAACAAATAAACAAAAAAATGTCCAGTTTTGTTTCTATTTCTCTTTAGTTTCTCGGGGTTACTAATTCTGGCACTTATAAATTAAATGCGTTCTTTGTACATTTGTGATATATTTCTAATGAAAACTACCCTAAATTCTCAAGAGCTCCGACGATGCAGAAATTCGCACACACGAAAATTTGTCACAACTTAAGGGAATTTATGCAAATGAATAATAATATAGCACCACTTCCAACTGTCACACAATCAAAAGCTATTTTAATTTTGGGTGATGCTCGTTGGCAATTAGCGGCAGCTATAAATAGTTTATATCATGGCACAGTGACTGCCATGGACTGGTGAAGTGAAAACTAGCTTTCGTCCTATTTCGAGTTATAAAAATAAATAAATACTTTATTTAACGTCTTTACACGCAGGCAGTGGTTGCCCAATCTCCCTAGCCAGAGGCTGCGGTCGACGGCACAGATTTTGGCGTGAAAGTCGATTCTAAGGAGAGAGGAAAACCGGATATCCCAGAAAAAAACCCTCGAAGTCAGATTGAGATCGACAAATCTCAGCCCACATGCGAACCCCGGGATTCGAACTCGGGTCCGTAGTAGTGGGAGGCGTGGATGATAACCACTAGACCAACCTGACTCCCCGATTTCGAGAGATAAATTTTAAAACTGTTTGTCACACGACGAAATTGTGTAGATTTAGAGGTATGTAAAACATTCATTTACTTAACAGTTTAGCTATTAAAGACGGGAATTAACCTTCCTTCCAGCTGTCTGACAGCTCCACAGCCAATCCTTCTCCATGTTCCTGTACCAGTTCAAACCACTCCTACAAATAAGTAATGAATATTTCTTGAAACCAAGCAATTGGAAATGTCAAAATGACGTCGGCAACTGATAAACTAACATCCCACATGCACAAACAGACATATATCAGCACTGAAGAGGCCCCTCAGCACGAGCCGAAGTATTTACAAGCAAAACAGTCAGCAGGTTACGTTGCGACAAACGAAACTTTAGAAGAACGCTACTCTTGAAACCCCTATCAACATATGATTAAAGTGAAATATTATAAATATTTTTAAAAACAAGAACGGAAACCTAGCATAGGAATAAAAATGAGTTGCTGAAAGTTCTGTTTAACCGTTTCATCGTTTTGTTCTTTGCAACACTTTCAACTGTATCAAACAGGAGCCAAACTTCTTGGTTCTTCTTGAATCCTTTTAAATTCCATAACTAATCCTTTTCATTGCTATACAAATGTATGAACCAGTCCTACACCAATAGTCGTCAGCAAGTAGATAAAACACGTGACTGAAAAAACTCTAGGTTGAAATGTTTAGTTATCGCCGTAAATCGAGTACGGCGGAGGGGCTGGTGCAGTCTGCCTCCCAACCCTAACGTCCCGGGTTCAATCCCCGGCCTGGTTGAGGGTTAAACATTTGGTTGACCTTTTTCCCCGATAAAGTTCACTCAGCTTTCCATCCTTGCGAGGTAGGTAAATGAGTACCAGCATACATGGACTGCATTAAAGCGGCTGCCAGAGGCGTCTATATGTGGTTTCGATCCGCTGGGGGTAAACTGATTATTATAATGGGCCTTTGAACAAATCCATATGGAAAAGGCGCAATATAAATGAATCAGTTTTAGAGTATAGCAAGCTGACGTTTCGAGCGTTATAGCCCTTCGTAAGGGCAACTAATTTGAGTTGCTCTGACGAAGTTTTATCATCGCCATAAATACAGTAAATGTGATATCAACTGTAAAACACTAAGTGTAACAAAATAACTAACCTAAACTGTAATACAATTTAAAGTTAACGCTGACAACGGTGTAGGTATCTAAAAGTTGCAGACAACTGGACGTCAACTGTGTTTATTTAGCAGAAACAAATCTATTCGCACAGAGCTGAAACAGCATTGTAATACGAGTGCATTCCTTGCTTTCCCCTTTTCCAAGCTTTATTCCTCACGTTCCTTTGAGTATTATACCAGGGTTCGAAATTCCCAAAAGATTACTGGCTAAATGCGTGCAGAAATTTCAATTATCGAGTGCCGAAAAAGTTGAGTCGCATTTTTGAGCGAACGGCCTTTTACTGTTTCAAAATTCAAAATTAAAATCTCAAATTGTCTTACATACTCTCTGGTGACGAATAATCAGACATTTCCAGAAAATCAAAGGCTATTACGCAATAAAGAGCAAAGAGTAGGAAAACTAGCCTTGCGTTCGTTTTGGCCGCCATGTTGTTTATTGTCTTGTATAATATTCAGGCTAAGGCTGAGTAAATAAACTGTACTATTGTGATGTTCTATGCAGAATACACTAAGATTAACATGTATAGTCTGTTTGTTCATAACCACAAGTTCATCTGATAGAATCGTGTTTACCACTATTATCATGTTTTTCACTAGCAATTAGGTCAACTATATATGAAAGATTTGGGGATTGCAATAAATCAGTTCTTTTCTTTATACTGAGATGTTTTTTTATCTTGTGTCTGGCCCATTTAGCTTGAAGATCTCATCTGTACAAGATATTTCTATCCTGTGGCTAAAAAATGAAATTCTAACCCTGATTACTAATGGCAATCGCGATGATACAAAATAAAAGAGTCAAAACATACCGATAACCACATTTAAATTACCTGTGCTAACTTTCCTGTAAGGGCAGGATAAAGCTTTTAAAATAGGTTAGGTGATAAGATTTGGAGTGATGGCAATATCAGGTGTGGCAAAAATTCCATGCATTACGGTACCTAATATTGAATTTACCTGAATCCAGTTTTACTGAATGTTTGAACAAAATAATCCAAGTCTTCTTCAGTTATTATTGGACTTCTGCCTAGATCTTCTGGCGTTCCTGCCATTAAACCACCTTCAGATAGGTTTATAATGATTGAAAGTCAATAATTATTACTAACACCATTAATGCTGCTGTTACTACTGGTACTGCTACTGGTACTGCTACTGGTACTGCTACTGCTACTGCTACTGCTACTGCTACTGCTACTGCTACTGCTACTACTACTACTACTACTAATAATAATAATAATGGTTTATTGCAGAGTATCCAACAAAATGAGGTTTTTCATCTACAATGTCTACACTATAAATCTACACTATAAATGGAAAAATAAAATAAATAAAAATATAAATATATATAAAATATATATAAAAATAAAAAAATAATAATAATAAAAATAAAAATATATATAGAGTATATAGATATATACATTACTAGAGTTTGGAAACTACCTTTTTAGTAAAAGGGAACGCCGACTGTTATCAACAATTTGCGTCAATAAATACTTTGACTATCCCTGAATTTTCCTCGATGCTTTATATATGCGTTATTGAACAAGCGTGAGGTCAAGATGGCTGGATATTGGCCAAGTTCTTTTTTTGCGTTATTATGGA
>JAOEHV020316451.1:0-24842 GCA_025447995.2 Isaurus tuberculatus | reverse complement strand
TGAGATCATCAGTAGTATTCCCTGAGATCATCAGTAGTATTCCCTGAGATCATCAGTAGTATTCCCTGAGATCATCAGTAGTATTCCCTGAGATCATCAAAATTTAAGACTTCTACACCTGCATGGTTTGTAAGTGCAAAAAATTATCGCTTGTTGAATAAATTAATTTGTCGCATGAATTGCACGTCACGTCCTGACTAATTTTTTTATGTATATTATTAATGGGTAATAACATGATTTCTCGTTCAATTTGAAATAAGTTGCACTTGTTTGTTTTTCAAAATGCCCAAATTGCACTCGCCCAAAGGGCTCGTACAATTACGGAACTATTTGAAAATCAAGAATTGTACTTGAGGTTGTGTGATTTCCGATACTAAGAGTAACAGTTCATCATATAATGTTAACAATAATTAAAATTCAAAACATGAACCTACATCCCACGGTTGAGTGTAATCGTCACCAACAACGTACTTTGTAACATCATTTACATTTAACGGATGATAATCTTTGACGCAGAACCTGTTGAGACAAATTCGTAAGGATTTTTTATTAATTGTTAAAAAAATATATAACAAACAAATATTTGGCTTTTTAAAAACCTATGGTTTTAGAAACCCAAAAATAATTTTATCAGTAATCTTGCCCAAAAATCAAATTAAATGGAATCTATCATACATTTGATTCATTTAAAAAGCGTTGTACAATACAGTTATCTTCTGATTTAATTAACTCTAGGTTGAAATGCTTGATCATTGCCGTGGAAGGGGTATGGAGGGGCCCTATTATAGTCTGGCGGTTAGGCGGTTTCAGACCATTTTGGGAGTCGGATTACGGATATTTCCTCATTTTCACGGCGGTTTGCGGTTAACAAATCATAGTAAGTTGCGGTTTTTACGTAAAAACGGGAGCGGTTAACGGTATGACGAGAAAAAATACGGCGGTTTGCGGAACGTCTGACCCCCTATTAAAAAGAGCCCCTATGGGAAGTTGACATTTCAAGTGTTTGTCTTCAATCAGTTCCTGAAGCTTCCTACTGATCGTATCGTGATTGGTAGAGCCATCTCGATCTTCTCATTATGCAACCTTATCGCCTCGGAAACTGTCATGGAAAGTCCTTTCGGCTTCCATTCAGAAACCGTCTTACCGAGGGTAACTAATTGCTTCACCGAGGCTAAAAACCCTTAGTGGAACCACAACTATTGTATAAACATATTTTAACCGAGAATTGATTAATTAGCATGGTTTACTGACGAACTTAAACATCTTTTTAGGATATATTCTACAACTACGGTTTCGGCATTCTGATTAAAATATCTCAATAAGAGAAAAAAAATGCACGTACATTTTGCAGTGCACAGTAAAAAACACAAGAAATACAATACCTCACGAGCACTTCATCATCAAACACGTACACCCTCAAGGGATCAATAGAGGTGAGGACTGTGTAAATTCCAATGTCAAACTTTCTACAATATGAAAAAATCAAATGTTGTTATACAGCTATAGTGACTTGAATTCTTTAAATGTATCAAATCAATTTTGTTAAATGTATGCAGAAAGGATATCAAAAGTGGAATCTTCAACAGAGGTGCATTTATTCAAAACAAGTGTGAGGAAATAAATAATTTTGGGAGAAAAAATTACAATGAAGCATATTATTTAGTTACAAATATTTTAATTATCATAATAAAATGTGGTTATTTATCTTTATAACCAACATTGTCATCATTTACATCATCATCATTATCATCATCATAGAACACTTTGTCATCACCTCCATCATTGAAACCATAATTAACATCATCAATGTTACTATCATCATTACCATTATTATCATCACCATCATCATCATTGTTAGCATCACCATACAATATCATCAATGTCTTCAAATTTATCTTGACCATCATTATCTTCACAATCGTTGTCATCATCATCATCATCATCATCATCATCATTGTCGTTATCAGAGCAGTTATCACAGCTACCATCATTAGGACCATCATCCTCTTACTCGAAACATAGGTAGGTTTGATCGAAAATTGGGAGACTCCTGATTACAACGTGGGGTAGGGCTGTTGGAATCTCTTTAAGTTACTCTAGTGAATGATCTAAAAACTTCAACCCTCAACCTTATAACATACCTGTATATTATGTAAATGACAATATAAATCTTGCATATTTAACATTAGCGTTTAATAATGCTAAAATTATTAATAATATTATTATTGTTACAGTGTCAAATTGTAAGCTCACTTACCTTTTATCTATAAGCAAAGGGTTGTCTACAAAATGTTGAACAAAAGTGTTTGTTGAATCTACTTTATCCAGCTCCATTTCTAAAGGAATAATGAACAAGGAATTATTTTTCATGAGAAAACGCTCCTCCTTTTAAAACTTTAATTCCCCTAACAGGGACGAAAAATCCACCTTCTTGGTTGCTAAAGAAATGCAATTGAGTTCTGGCACCCAGAATTTAACAACTGATCACCATCAAGTGACTAACTATTGCACTGCTTTGTGAAGTGTTAATGCTAACTTTATGTTCTGAAACTTGAATTTATCGTTTTTATTACAGGGTTGCCACAAAGGTTCCATTTCAAAATTCCCTGACTTTTCCCTGACCAAATTTCCTTTTTCCCTGACCATAAATAACAAATATATGCATTTTAGTATAATTTCCAATGGCCTCCAACCACCCCTCATAGCCATCCTTACCTCATTTTTATTGAATTATGCTACTTAATAATTTTATTACCGATAACTGAAGATACAACTAAATGTTATCAACATTTATAACAAATACAACATAAAATATTGTAACTGTAACCAGTTCTGTGTAAGTTGTTCTGCAAAAGCAACACCAAACAGTCCTCAAAGAAATTCCCTGACTTTTTATCTTGAATAATTTTTCACTGACCAAAATCTAAATTCCCTGACTTTTCCCTGACCTTGAGAAAATAATTTTTTTCCCCTGACTTTTCCCTGACCTGTGGCAACCCTGTATTAATGGAACATCTCTGGTTTGTTAGCTTCTATTTTAACTCTAATTTGTAATATTGCATTCTCGAGTTCAAGCACTGAAAGAGGCAAAGATATACTTCAGGTTGTTGTTTCTGACATTTGGAACATCAGTGTCCTCCAAGGTGCACCACTCGTAATGGGGACCAGATTGATGAAAACTTACTAACTATGAAACATAACAAACAAGCCTAGATATTCAGTAATAATTTTATTTTCAATTACCTATTGAATCGATTTCAACTTATTTTTACCTCAATTATGCAGAAGACCAAATGCAAAATTTGGGAAATAATATACTATACTAACAAGGTGCAAAAAGGCCGAAACAGTTGTCCATGACAGGCCAGAAAATTTCGCTAGAAACAATCGTTTCCAGTAACGTGTCGCTTCCGTGATGTCAAAATGACAGAACCAAAAACTGGTTTCTGACAATTATTTCTGAAATCTCCAGGCCTGATATACTGTATTATAACTAATAAGCTATCAATTTCCATATACAGCTATACATGTAGTCACCAGACGTAATGCTTGCTTACTAGAAACGCATTTATTATAAAATTCCAACCCTAACTTTTATAGTCTCCTTTATAAAAAAAAAAGGTTCCCATGATCAGAATTTACATAACTGAAAAGCAGTTTCCAACAGTTTCCCATGAATCAGATATACGGAACTGAAAACTGGTTTCTGACAATTTCTGAAATCTTCAGGCCTGCATGGCTAGCATCAGAAACAGCTTTCCACTCCACTATCAGACTCACTTTTAATTAAATATTCTAACCTGATAATTTCTTGATTTGGATCCCTCGATGTGTGTTGCTTTTCTCAACCCACATCATGTTTGGATTCTTTTTAGCCTGATAATAAAATAAAAACGGTTTTCCAGATAGAATACACAATTTGAAAGCCCAAGTATAAGTACACCAATCATTTACTACAGACCCGGGACCGAATCCTGGCCTTTGCATGTGGGCTGAGACTGTTGATTTCAATCTAACTGGGACGGTTTTTCTCCAGGATCTCAGGTTTTCCTTCCTCCTTTCAATCAACTGCCACACCAAAGTCTGTGCCGTCTACCTCTTATATCATGAGCCATTGGCTCGGGAGTTTGGGCGACCACTCCCTGTTCGCATGCATAAAGACATAATTTTAGATCCACTCTCGACAAGAAGTTGGAATGTCTAGTAGCAAAAATATATATATCATTAGCATCAGAATGTGTAATTGCTGACACTGTTATCCAAATTCAGTTGTGTTACTTCTTCAGCAGTGATCATGGGAAGTCAGTAAAGAATATATTTATAAGAATCCAGACCTTGGAAACTAAGAAAGAAAAAAGAATCAAACAGGCTTTGGTCCCTTCTCAGTTAGCAAGACAAAACCAAAATAAGAAAAAGACATAATTATTAAATTTTGTAGCCTTTGGAGACTTCCGAATCTTTTGATTCACATTAATTATCTTTGGCCTCGAAAAAATTGAAACATGAGAATTAATTTCTGAGACACTTTAACATTATAATTTCCAGGACTTTCCACAATGAAAACTCAGTTTCAGAGTTTTACAGATTAGGATTTTGAATTTTTATTTATACGAGGCAGGTTTCCAGATTTTCCAGGATCCATGGTAATCCTGCATGCTTTCCCCCGTGCTTCTAGACACTATACCTGAGCGATTAACTTGTCTTTGTCCTTGGGGATTTGGAAGGCAGAAGGGTTAAATGCAAAATTCGATGTTGCCAAACTTGCTTTGTTAGTTATGAATCCTGATCCAGGAAAATGGTTCACCTACCAAATAAAACAGTCATTAGTTTTGTTGAAAAAAAATATTCAACAATTACTCGGCAGAACAGAGATGAGGATATTAAAATGGATGAGGTGACAAAATAAAATTATAGATATGAGAACTGAAACTGGTGTGGCTACGATAACAGAGAAAGTCAAAGGAGCAAGAGTTCTTTTGTTTTGCCATGTCACCAGAAGTGATGTCAAGTAAGAAGTGAAATGAAATTAGAAGTGAGGATTTCGAGGGTTAGTCCTTCGCCAGAGCAATTGTTGCTCTGGATTTGTAGCACCTCATAGAAGTTCTTGGAACTGACTGGCAGGTAGATACAGTATCAGCTAACCTTGACTGTCTTGTTTTTGACCAGTATCATTAAAACTATTGCAAAAATTGTTACTTTGAATGGTTAATCAGCAGCACTTTCCTACATATTCTAGCTAAAAGATAAATCCTTTTACAAGCCTAGTGGCAAATGAGGCTGGCGCCTACCTCTGGTTTCTGTAGTGTTAAGTGGATGAGAGTCATTGACTCCCCCTGGACAGGACACTAATCCATCACAGGCAGAAATGGTCAAGCCACAAAAGTTCAAATTTTGGTAGAGCCGAGGAATCAAACCTGGGACCTTGTGGTTGGAAGGCATATATCTTACCAACTGCACCAACCACTAACTATATTCTGGTATCCTAGTAATATATACATATTAACCCTTTCAGCCCAAAACACAACATGTGATGTGTTGCTAAGTTCTCTTAACCTGGCTCCATACTTTCCTTCTAAACAAGTTGGGAGAAATATGTAATTCATCTTGGAGAGACTGCTGTGTGTGATCAGCTCCTTATTTCTCCTAACAAAACAACTGATTTTGTATTAATATTGTAAGGAGAAGATACTGATAGATGCTGATAATTTGGCTTGGGCTGAAAGGATTAAGCAAGTTCATCAACTTACCGCATGTTCGACCATAAAAACTCATTTAGTTAACATGTACCTTTTGATGATGTTCAAGGTTTTTAAGTAAGTCACCATGTAGCCCTCCAAATGGGTAATCATGTGACCATATTACATCCCATTCTCGAGATGGATTTTCTACATGAACAAAACCAACACGAGTGAAGACTGCTAACACATGACTCAAATAACCTGACCCAATCTGAAGTATAAAACAAATGAAATGATCTAGTCAGTGACCATGACAATAAACTAGTATAATCATTTTAATAAGCTCATGAGATGCTTCAGTTTATATTTTAAGAACTTCCATACAAGGGGCTTTTTAAAGAGGTGTAGGCTTTACATTGGAGAAGAACAGGTTTTTATATACAGCCAAAGGAAAAAACAAAATGTCAGGCCAGAATATTTAACGGAAACAATTGTTTCGGGTTACGTGTCGGTTCTGTGGTGGCAAAATGACAGTACTGAAAACTGGTTTCCAACAATTTTTAAACTCTCCAGGCCTGATATACCATATTATAACTTAAATAAGCTATCAATTTCTATATACAGCTATACATGCAGTCAGTAGTCATAATGCTTGCTTACTACTAGAAATAATGCATTTATAATAAATATCATAAAATTCCAACCCTACTTTTTATAGTCTCCTTTATAAAAAAAAATAGGTTCCCATGATCAGAATTTACAGAACTGAAAAGTGGTTTCCGACAGTTTCCCATGAATCTGATACATGGAACCGAAAACTGGTTTCCGACAATTTCTGAAATCTCCATGCTGGAAAATGTTAAAGCCAAGTAAATGAAAGTAAAACTAAGGATTTCTCACTTCCATCTTATTAGTAATTAAAGAAAAAATGACTTACAGGATATAAAGTTTTAGACTTGTATACAAATGTGCCAAAATTGATAAAATGTTACAGATTTTCAGTCCAGTTAAGAAGGTTATATAACTGAGTGTTGATTTTCTAACAAAAAATTCTCTAATTTTAGTGTTGAAAGAAATTTTTTTAAAAATATTGTTAATGGTAGTTTAAAGCAAAAGAAAGAAAACTTAAGGATTAGTTGCATTTTTTTTAAGAAACTCAAACTTAGTTTTTTCTATATATGTGGAAGTCAGGAGACATTGTTCCCAAGAAAACATCATAGCAGAAATAACCCGAAGAAAGTGGAGGTTTATTGGCCATACATTTATGAAACAAGAGCTCAGACATCTGCAACTGAAGGGAAAATCACAGGGATAAGAGCAGAGAAGGAAGATGGTAACATGTCTAAGAAGAAGGCACACAATCAAGGGGTTTGGAGATCTTCTGTAGAGGTGTTATGTGCCCAGTGGCACCAAAAGAACTTATGATGATTGATGACTTACATTTTTAGCTAATATCCATACCACTGGCCTTCTTGAAGTCCCATAATCTGGATCTCCCTCAACAACGCCGCCATCACCATAGTGACTCGCATTAAGACTTCTTAGTTGGTAAACATTGATCAACAGCAGCAGAACACCAAATACCAAAATGGCAACCATAATGTTGATTAGATTATATGGTATTGCAGCACTCGGACCGTTTGTACCATATCGAGCTGCGGTTCTGGGCAAAACTGGCTCATACTAACAAAAGAAAACATTTTGTACTTATTTACTCTACTTTATTTATGCACCTATCAATATTAACCCTTTAAGCCCCAAACACGAGAAATGGGCCTGTTAGTGAATTCTCCCAACTGAGTTCCATACTTTCTATATAAGCAGTTTGGGAGAATTTGGCTTTCAGCTTCCACAGCTTATTCCACTTGATCAATTCCAAGTTTCTCGTTACCAGTTATACTATTTTGTTTGAGTGATGCAAGGAGAAGTTAGACATTGATAAATTGCCTGGGGCTGAAAGGGTTAAGCCCCCAGGGCTGGGTTGTTCAAAAGTTTGTTAGCTTTAACCCTAGATTAAGGCAAAATTCAAACAGTAATTTATTCAAAATGATAGGTTTGCTTTGCACACAAACATAGTTCAGAATTTCTAACATTAAGAACCAACTAACCCCAAGTTTCCATGCCAAGTCAGTTTATGGATTGCAAGAAACACGAGCATGGGTTAAAAACTTAACCCTGAGTTAGTGCTAATCGGCCTTTGAATTACTGGGCCCAGGGGGAAAAGGCTGGACTTGAGGTGAGGACTAGACATTTTCTCATTTTTTTCATCAAATACCCTACCCTTGGGCTAACTATTTAAGGTCAAATGAAACCTAAGGTCCCCACCCGAGGATATACTTGATGGTCAAATGTCATAACTTTTGTCAAATTTCCCCAAACTGGGGAAAAACACATTGTTCTAATCCTTCATGAGGGCTTATTTTTTGATAAGTGCATTCATTCACTCACTTCACCCTAACCCTAACTTACATTGGTAATTACCGGCTGAAGCCCTGGTTTAAGAGCTTTGTTCAAAAACTCAACATAGTTGTCTGGCTGAGGTTCAAACTCATTATACTTTATACATTATTAATTATAATAATGTTTGAGACAACAAATTTAAACTTTTAATTTTTTATACTAAAATATAATACACTCTTTTTTCTTAAGATTGACTAATTTTAAATATAAGACTAAATATTCTTAAAACTTTTGAGAAATTCTTCCTCAATATATTTATGTTCTTAAAAATTTATTAGATTATAATTGTAACTGGATGTATAACTTTTTAGCTTGAGAATTTTCCAAACTTTATCTTTGGTGCCAACCATGGCCATAAATGATGTGCAGTTGCTTAATAGAAAGTATTGACAAATTTAAGAAATATTATGAGCTCATTTTGTTTTTTTGTAAACAGTTAGTTAAAAAGAACCTCATGGAAAATTATAAATATTCTAAACACTGAATTAAATTTCAAGTCACAGTTAAACATAATAATTATTCATTTTAAGTTTTAATTTTTCTAATAAAAATAATTACAAAATTTAAAGTATTAGGTCTTATAAGTTTATAAATAATTTATCTGGCCTTTGTCATTAATATTATGCAAGACATTTTAAACAAATTTGAAAAAAATAATTTTCAATGTAATTTCAAATTATTTCCTCTGGACTGTTAAATAAAACGAGTTTGAGAAATTGACGACTCATTCTTGTCGGTTTTTTAGGGGTGATGACATAAAAGTGTATCTTCTCACAAAAATCATTCTTAAAATTTATTGTTATCGACAAACGATTTCACAGCAGGTGATATATTAAAATACTCTGCATAACTAACGCACTGTTCATTCGACACACACTAAGTTCGACTGAAATTTTCATAAAATCACAAATACTTTGCAGTGATATAAAGAACGGCAACTTATGATCCTATTTCAATTAGAAATTTTTTAAAAATTTGACAACTACTAATCTAATAGCTCATTCATCAGATCAAATAACTGATCTACAATATATACAAGATTCTAATTGAAGGCTCTTTAAACTGACAGTTAATGTTCAGTTCTAGCCTAGTAAACTTCCTCTAGTTAAAATTAGGAACTCTAATACAATACCTTGTCTTTGTAGGGCATTTTGTTGGACCACGGCCACATTCTGAACGAATTAGTTGATTATTAAACAGATTGAAGGCAATTCAACAGATATGATTAAACGGTTGTCTCGGCGACTTTAACGTCAATGATGCGGATGTGATGATGCAAATTTTCTATTGTGTTTAATCCGAAAAATCGGGGACAACCAATATATTAATCCACAAAATACTTTAAGATATTGATCAACGAATGCCAAACTTGTTTTTTTTTTAACATGGTCAACATGGTTCAAAACAAGTCTTCCCGCCATTTGCACAAGGCAGCTGGGAGCTTTTCACAGGGGAGACTGGTGCTGGTGTTAAAGTCACGTGAAGCTTTGGCAATACAGCCAAATATCCTAATTTGGAAAAGAACTTATTAAAATTTTTTAACGAGTACACTATGCTGGACAGAGCAACAAAACTACAAGAGTTTGGAAATTAAAAAAAATGTCTTTAAGAAGATACATCCTTATCATTTATACTTACTTTCAAAATTCATTTTGAAAGACGTGAGGCTGAAAAATGGCCTAAGAAGAACATGTACAATCCGGAGGCTTAAAAAGACGAAATTTTTTTTATCAAGTACCGGCATAGCTAAAGATCATGAAAGTGAAACCGATGTTTCTGATAGCGATTGCAACTAAATTGTTGAATTTCGGGCCAGTTTTGTAAGTTTCAGATGGCAAAGTTTTGCCTGCATTTTCCTAACCTTTGGGTATATATTAGTTAATAAATATTATAACACAGAGGCAGCGGCAGCAAATTTTGATTGGGGGAGCAAGATTTCGGGCACCGAACGCGTCCGACAGCTAGCGCCGCAGGTGCGAGAAAGTAGGGGGGTCCGGAGGCATGCTCCCCTGGGAAATTTTGAATTTAAACCCCTCTGAGACGCTATTTCCTGCATTTTGAGACGTAAATTTTGGTTTTACCTCAAGCTATGTTTAATGCCCCAATTACAGTTTCGTCTACGAAATTACGTCTTCGGCACCCAAATATTCTCTGCCAGTATTCGTAGATTTTGGTACAAGGATCACATTCGTAAATAATTAAGGGCTTCAACATGATTTTTGGGGGGGCGATGCCCTCCCAATATTATTTTTTGGGGGGCGGGGCCGCCCCCCCCAACCCCCTGTGCCGCCGCCACTGTAACACACCTTAAAATGATGAAGTCAGTATTAAGTCAAAGGTTATGACTCGAACCCTCCTTGTAAGGGGTTACTTAATTAAGTTCCGAAATATTTTTAACAAAAATACGGTATTTGTTACCCCTATTTACCCTCTGTTCGCCCCATGTAACAGAATCCAAAGACGTTCCGGATTCCGACTCCCTGGATTCTGGATTCAAAGATAAGCCTAAAATATACTGGATTCTGGATTCTGAGCACTTTGGATTCCTTCCAAATCAGAAAAAAAACAAATTTTGCTGGATTCCGGATTCTGTTACATGGGGCCCTCTGTTCAGTGGCCAGTTGTCAATGTTCCGAAGGAGGGGGGGGGGGGTGCTTAGTAAAGGTCCCACTGGATTTTTTTTTCACTACTGGGGTATATTTGATAACAGACCTCTTGTGCAAGCAATCAGGATGCTGAATTTACGATGGTCCACTAGTGAAGCTATACATCACATGCTAAAACTTTCAATTTAGTAGCTAGAAAATAGTTTATTCTATGCCTTTCTTTATGCACGGACGATCACCTGCTAAAACCTAACATTATTGCTTCTTTTTTGTGAATTGGCTATATGCATAATTACTTACGGGTGGTATGGTGTATCTATTGACTTCATACTAAATGTCTGATTTCATTTCGATTGCAGTCGAATTTTTATTCTCTTTTGATGATTGAACCATTTTGATTTTTAAATCTTTGTAAACTTGACCCCATTCTCCTAGGCCAGTTTACTTATTCTCCGTCATTATCAATTTATAAAAGTGGGCGTTGTTTCAATTTAAGCCAGTCAGACATTCTGATTTAATCATCGCGTGATAATTATTTTACATTATTTTATTTGACCTTGTGCAACCTAAGAACTGTCTTTGAAGTTTTGTGAACTGAATTTGGTACAGGTAAGTTTACTCCTATGGATGTTGTGCTTAGCAAGTGGTTCGTTCTACAGTGAAAACTAACCTCCCACCCCTTAAAGTTCTTTATGTTAATCTGATGCATGAGGTGTTAGTGTAGTGGAGAATGACCTGAGAGACTTTTATTGAAGAAGGAAAACAAAGAACACTATTTGGGGGGAACATTAATTTGAAACGTTTTAAAACAAAATGCTAGTAAAGGGTGGTTGTTCGAATTGGCACTTGTTACAAAACATCTGTCGGGAGCATATATGCAAAATTGACAAATCTGTACATCTACGGTTAAATTTTATTACAATAACCAGGCGCGGACTTAAAGGTGGGGCCGTTCGGGCCGCGGCCCCCCTTTTTAGTGGGACAGTGACTTTTAAAATCGGCTATATATTTATAGTCATGTCAGACCGAGCGTTACTCATAATAATTGACACAAAGGATGGAAATAAGACCACAATCGTCATTTGTGAGCAGAGAAAAAATTTTTTTTGAAACACGAGTACTCACTGATTCTTCGTTTACAGATGACAAAAATTCATTTTTTTTGTGTATCTAGGAACTTTTAGGCTTTCTGAAAAATCAACTAGTAATTCTTTTTTAACGTGGATAGTGCAGGAGATGGAGCCAAGGCTAAAAATTTGTGCTCCCCTCCTCCTTTCCTAATTTCCTGGATCCGCGCCTGATAACGGTTGGTGTAATGATTACGTTTATGGTAGGTATTACATTTACGGTTGGTCAATTTGTTACGTTTACGTTTATTTTTTATTACACGTACGGTCGAATTTCATTACATTTGGGGTTGCTGTTACATTAACCGTCGATGCAACTGGTAAATTTTTTGCTAGTTCCATCGTAGAGTGCGGTCCATAAAATTCAACTATCAAGATAAAACATTAATTACGTATCTTTAGAATACAGTAAAAACCCACATATAAGAACCTAAAATTTAAGAATCTGTTAGGCTTAAATTTTCATTTTACACCCCCTTTTTCATAAGAACCTATTTAGCCTAAAAATTTCAATGGGTTCTTATTTTACAAAAATGAATATGCGTAAATATCTTTGAAACTAGTGACGAAATTGTTAAAAAATTCATTAGAAAACTATATATTAAGATTTGTGTGCTTAAAAAATCCTCAAATGGATAAAATTATGAAAATTTTTAATCCTAAAAGAAAACATTTTTGATTTCTAAACTTTTAAAATTATTGCATGCTTGAGTTTAATAACTCTTTGTCAAATGTCATTCACCATCATCGTTAGCAATTAAAGTAGCTGCGTTATTCTTCGTCATTCTAACCTATAGTTTAAAAAAACTAAGCATTCTGACCTACTCCTTGATGCATTTCAATAGCTTTTCTATTAAACTATTCAATCATCAATGGTTATGTATTCTTTAAGTCGTAAAACGCGCCTTTTTAAAGACTGAGTGTTTACACCGGTATTGGTAGAACTGGTGTCCTTTTCCTTGAAACAGCTTTCACACCACTGAGAACTTGTACCTCGTCTCTTGCGAGTACGTCTGACCAGGACGTAGAATACAGTTTGGAAAGTTTGTCTAGGGATGAAACAAATGATTAATAAACCTGACAAAAACTCGGCTCAGAAGTGATTCAAAATTAAATACCGAGGTTTCGGTGTTCCAAGAAGACATATACTTATATTCATAAACAGTTGAGGCAAAAGTCGTAAGCTCGGTTTTAATAGAGTTTAATCCTAAGTTGACGGTTAAGATATTCCTTTAAATTAACTGTGGTGGATATATATTTAGATAGTCCTTCCAGACTACAGTTTTAGATTAACAAGAAAACTCATTCAAATAAAGAGGTTACAGAGGTTGCCTGTGTTGATAAATAGACCAAATGACGTTGTCAAATACGGAGAACCATCAGTCCCCAAAACCTCTCACACTATGTGGTTAGCGTTACAAATGATTCATTGAAGGTTAGCTCTGCATTCCATTGTCCAATCTTGATATTAGTTTCCATCAGTAGAGTAGCTGGTTCCCAAAACTTCAACTCACGGCACTGATGCTCTCATGGTTGTCTTGATCTCTACAAGATCCTCTCGTTGCTAACCTTTTGCCTATGACTTTCTTTCACTCACTTTTGTATTGCCTAATATTTTTATTTTTCTTGCCGGAGGTATCGGGTCACGTCAGGAACTGAACTCTTAACTATACCGACAATCGCCACCAGTGTAACATTTTGAGGATATTACATGCCCGCACGTGGTTACGAATTTTATCTTCGAGTGTTCAAGTCGATATCTCATGAGTGAGCGCAGTAAACGAGTAAGATATCGACTTGCACACGAAAAGATTAAATTCGTATCCACAAGCGGACATGTAATATTCTGTTTATTATATAGACACCGATAAAATACCAGGAAACGATAAAAAAATAATAATAAAAATAAAATAAAATAAAATTAGAATAAAAATAAAAATAAAAATAAATAAATAAATAAAAATAAAATAAAAAACTAATAAAAGTTAAAAACAAAATTTAAAAAAAATTAAAACTAACTAATGCCTAGACTGAAGTCGTCGTGACAACCGTGATATCTTCACACTGTGAAAGATAGAAATGGTATCTCCACTGGATACAAAATTTTCGTCACTGGAGAAATCCTGGTATTTCATCGGTGTCTATATAATAAATGTTTTTATTAGAGATTAGCTCTGCAGTCCCTACTCTAGCCTTGATTGTAGTTTCCATCAGTAGAGTATCTGGTTTTCCAAGCTACAATTTTGAACATCTGCAACACCCTTGCAGGGATGTATTTAGTTTTTCCAAAAGGTGGTTAAGTCCCACCAAAAGGCGATCGACTTGTTGATGGACGGCAGAAGTTCTTGTGGGAATAGAGGGGAAGGGGGTGGAAATGTCTTTTTGGAGAAAAGCACGTCAAAACTTATTGAAAAATAGCGTATATCCCCAAAGAAAACTAAAAAACCTTAGTGCAATTAATAGTTCTTATAAACGTCGTTTGCTTTAATATTGTTTCAAATTTAGAGAAAGAAGTTTCGTCGTTCAGTGAAAGTTCTCTGAAGTGTTAAATTCATAAAGCCGCTCCACGGCAACGTTACAGCCGGAGAAATGGACCGTGGACCGGCTATAAAATACATCCCTAGCCTTGATCAGAGCTGGGACTGCACGTGGTTCGATTGCAAGCGAATAAGTAGCCTGCGTAGCAAACTCAAAGGCTAGGGGGAGAAGGGGTGTTAGCAGAGCTGAAAAAGAAAAAAAAATAAATAAAAGAGGGAGACTGGGGAGGAGGTAACATTTCCCTCACCCCAGTTCCTATCTTCCTTCCTTTTCTTTTATTTTTGCAGCCCTAGTTCCCCTCCCTCCCACTTTCCTTTCCTTGGGGCTGGCTACGCCGGCTAGAACCTGGGTACGAGGTTGCCCAATCACAAGCATGAAGAGAAAAGATGCTGTGCTTTAGTTTATTGAATTTATTGAGCTGTAAAAAAGAATATTTGTTTAAACAGTCTTTTTACTCCAGTTAGAGTTTTAGTTGATTTATCCTGTACTCCTAAATATCTACGAAACCAAAAATTTTAAAAGCAATACAGCGATTTTTTACCTGGTTCACAGCATTGGGATAGTTCTGGGCTTCTAGTGCAAAGCCAAAATATTTTCCATATTTGATTCGGTTTTTACCCAGGGTAGAGCCATCAAGACCATTACCAGTGTACATCTGAACACCTGGTTGATCAGTAAACACCTCCAGTACACGCCCACTGGGCTCGTGGACCACACTAAGAAAACAAAACGTACTTTGACAACTACAGTAGACTTCCGCTAACTCAAATGTGCCTTGAGCAAATTTAAAAAATAATGCACTATCAGGTGTATAATTAGAAATCTCCTAATAGTAAGGAAAAACACAAGTAATGGAATCAAATACGATTTAGTATCAAGTATATGCAGCTACTAATATTGGCATAAAGACCGCCGCCTGGTTACCTTAGTTGGTAAGGTGACAGTTTATCAAGTGGGAGGCTCAGGTTTGATTCCCAGCCGGACCAACACTCAGGGTCTAAAAATAATTTAGAAGAAAGTGCTGCCTTTGTTCTAAGACCTGTAATTGTTAGTTCTCGCATCTACTTGGATAATGACGTTGAACCGTAGGTCCAGTCTCTCCAGTTACTCTTTACACTTATCTTATCAAAAAGAGCAGGGTAGTGATCCCAGTGTTGTGGTATGTCTCTTTCACTGAGAGCATTTCTTGGTTATTCAAATATTTGTGAGCCCCTGATTGAACGACTGATTGAACACTGTAATTGCTTGTAAAGAGCATTTGAACATATTGACATGAAAAATGGCACTATAGAAGTGTCTAACATTATCATTATTATTATTACTGTTATTATTATAGGAAAATAGAACTTACTGGATGCATGGTGTAGTTTCGTTCTTTCCCTTGTCTACACAAAAGGTATGATCATAACCACCTTTTACTTTACTGATGTCTTGACCAATAGACTTTGGCTCTAAGAAGTCAAAAGCCCCTTCTGGTTCACCAGCTACTGGACGAATTTCACCTAAGAGTAGACAAAATCAGGATTTTTTTATATCTTGCAAGCAGACAATCTTCCATATTAGCAAGGAAAAGCAAAAACAAGAAGAAAAGCAAGGAGAAGAAGGAAAAAAAGTAGAAGAAGAAGAAGAAGAAAGATGAGAAGAAAAAGAAGAAGAAGAAAGATGAGGAGAAAAAGAAAAAGAAGAAGAAGATGGTGAAGAAGAAGAAGCAAAAGAAGAAAAAGAAGACGAAAAAGAAGAAAGATGAAAAGAAAAAGAAGAAAGATGAAAAGAAAAAGAAAAAGAAGATGAAGAAGAAGAAGAAGAAGAAGAAGAAGAGGAAGAAGAAGAAGCAAAAGAAGAAAAAGAAGAAGAAAAAGAAGAAAGATGAAAAGAAAAAGAAAAAGAAGAAGAAAAAGAAGAAGAAGAAGAAGAAGAAGAAGAAGAAAAAGGATGAGAAGAAAAAGAAAAAGAAGAGGATGGAGAAGAAGAAGAAGAAGAAGAAGGAGGAGGAGGAGGAGGAGGAGGAGGAGAAGAAGAAGAAGAAGAAGAAGGAGAAGAAGAAGGAGACGAAGAAGAAGAAGAAGAAGAAGAGGAGGAAGAAGAAGAAGAAAAAGAACGAAAAAGGAGGATAGTAAGAGGAAGAAGAAAACAACAACGGTAAGAAGAACAAGCACAACGTAAATGAAGATGAATAAGATAATTAACAACAACATGAACAACAAAAAACAACAAGACCAGAACAAGAATACTAAGAGAAAAAAGAACAGGGAGAGAAGGATATGTAAAAAGGACAAAGGGTCCAACATAAAGGTATCTCAAAAAAACTGAATTAGTTAGTTAATTTATTAGTTAGTATGTATAGTATTTAGGGGAATCAGGTTGGTTTAGTGGTTATCACTCACACCTCTCTCACTACGGATCGGGTTTGAATCCAGAAGTTCGCACGTGGGCTGAGATTTTTTGATTTCAATCTGACTCTGAGGGTTTTTCTCTAGGATTTCCGATTTTCCTCCCTCCTTAGAATCAACCTAAACGCCAAACTCTGTGTCGTTCATTGCTTAAATCATGAGCCAACGGCTCGGGAGATAACGCAACCTCTCCCTGAGCGTAACGACGTTAAATAGAATATTATTTATGAATTACTGTTACCACTTAAATTGCTACTTCTCCGTAGACAGCAGTATATTTAATGGGCTAAAACCAATCAAGATCAATCAAAACCACTCAAGAAAACAAACAGTAGACATAGCAGCAAGCTACTCACACTGTAAATGTGTTTGTCACTAGAGGTTACTAACCAGTTGGAATTTGCACTTCATTGGTGGGGAGATAATTAGAACACTGCATCTTAACAATATGATCCAAGACATCATGTGCAACCTTGTAATATGAGATCATAAAATTAATCGTTACCGCCAAGAGGAATTATCAGGCATTTAATCAATTTAAAACCAGCATATAATAAACAACGCATTATCAAAACAAATGAAATCCATTAGTTCAATATCAATAGGCCTTTTGCAATAGCTGCTCACGTGATCTACTTACGGCAAACACAAAAAAAGTTTGCTTTTGAAAAATTTGGTTAGCACGAGCTGAAAGAGCATATTAAAACTAGGTAACCTGTAAATTTTCAGCCGTATTGCTCAAAAGTAGCGATTGCAACGGCCGTCGAAAATGACAAGGATTTGAATGAGAAAAACAACTTTTGCCACCCAATCACAGTTGAATTATGGTTTTCCATACAAATCCTTGCAAATTTTGAAATTTTCAAACTGTCATGAAATATTTCCTTTAGTACAACGGGGTTCAAATCTCCTTTTATTTCATAACAGGCAATTTGAGCCCTTAAATGCGTATGGGAAAGTTTTAACGACAGTTTAAGAATTTCAGAATTTACAACGATTTGTATGAAAAACTACGCAAGCGTGACTGGATGGCAAGAGTTATTTTTTGATACAATCCTTCAAATTTACGGCGGCCGTTGCAAACGCTACTTTTCAGTTATATGGCTGAAAATTTACAGGTTACCTAATTCTAATCTGCTCTTTCAGCTCATGCCAACAAAATGTTTCAAAAACGAACTGTTTTTGTGTTTGCCGAAAGTTGATCACGTGATTTCAAATTTTTAAGTCAATTTAACACCTACACCAAACTAAATAAACTACAGCCCATAATTTGATTGTCCAATAAGTAATGCACTAATATCTTCAGGAATCATCAATAAACTAAGGAATTTTAGCTAATTTCAATAGTTAAAGATTAAAAATAAAGATCATCCATACTGTCACATACCTGACCAGCCAAGTTAAAGTACGGGTGGCTGGTAAGGTTGATCGGTGTTGGTGCAGTTGTCGTGGCTCGATAGCTGATCTTCATCTCATTCTCCTCAGTAAGACTGAAGGTCACATGTGAGGTCAGTTGTCCTGGAAATCCTTCTTCCATGTCTGCACTCACATATGTTAACACAACTGAATTATCCTGAATTTTGTAGTCCCAAATAACCTACAAATGTTCCCCTTCTATTAATCACCTCATATTATTCTTTATTACAGTCTGTCTTTTTTTAAACTTTTTATTGATTTTGAAACTAAATGTATGGGCATTTACTCTATGTTGAGGACATAGAAATTTCAACCAATCAAATGAAAGATAAAGTGTATCCTAACCCTGTCTTAACTATTCACCAACTTTGTTTAGTTTTGTCTTCGACCTGAACTAATAGACTATAGTGAATGCATTAATATAAGACTAATATGATAAGAAAATTGTAAAATTTCATATTAAAGATTGATAAGCACAGGAAATCTCATAGTCATACAGAAATACAAATTTAGAAAGAAGATGAAGGAGGGAGGGAGCAATGGGGACCTGGATACAAGAGAGACCAAAAATGGGTCTGAGGACCAGAGAGACCTGGGGACCAGTACGACCTGACAATCTGATGACAAAGGTAACTTTGAGAGCTGAGGGAACTGGGAATCCAAACTTTTTGCAGAACAAAAACTGCAATTTTATTTCGGCTCATTGTCTCAGCAGTGATCTCAATGTAACCAATTTTGAAAGAAATACCTCAAATTAAACAATTGAGAGGGAAAAAGTGCATGCAATAATGGTACTTTCCTTAATAACTACATCATTTTTTTACCATTACCCTTAACAATCGGCCCTTCAAAGTCAGGTTGGAAGGAGTCTTTCGCTTTTGAGGGGATTGGCTCTCCCCATTAAGGCAGCGTGGTTGGTGCAGTTGGTAAGATCTTTGCCTTCCAGCCACAAGGTCCCAGGTTCAATCCCCAGCACTGCTGAAATTTGATCACTTGTGTGCCTTCATTTCCACCAAAGTGTACTCAGCTTTCCATCCTTACGAGGTCAGTAAATGAGTACCAGCTTCAGCTAGGAGCTAATCTGCAATGGATTAGTGTCTCATCCAGAGGGAGTGAAAGACTCTCATCTGTTTAACAGTACAGGAACCAGAGTTAAGCGCTCGCCTAATGAGCCACTAGGCTTGGAAAAGGATTTAGTCTCTTCCCATTTCTCCCTATTGGGGAGCACACCTCAATCTTAAATTAGTGTATTCTTATGCTCTTTCCCCCACTGCATGCCCTTTACAACAACTCAACATCATCCTTGTTCTGTCAACTGATACAGCTAAATACCTTGCCAAAATCCTTAAAACCTCCATGATTAGTATTTGGTGGGTTATTAATAGGTGTTTGGTATTCCTTGCCATCAAGGGTGAACTTTCCATTGGAAATCCTGTTGGCCACACGGCCACACAATGAACCAAAATAGTGGGTGTTGTTTTTATATCCTAAAATGAACAAGACCTGTGAGATTTTTTTTGGCTAAATGTTCAAAACAAGTCTGTAAGAATTATTTTTGATGAAAAAAAAGGATTTCTCAAATTGTTCCAGCTAGCATGCATGTGATACCTACACTGGTGAATGTCTTAAATATTCATCAATATCAGAACAATTTTATGCATTCTGGGACATAGTTGTTTGAAACTTTTAAAGCACTCATTTATTCTTTGAGTGACAAAAAGTCTTGTGATTGCCTCTTTTGAGCAATAAGGACAAAACTTCAAACTATGAATCGGGAAACTATGGTTGCTACAAAACCAAATGAATAGGTTGTGGTCACTTGAAACAAAGCACTGGTGATTAATATTAAGAAATATATGCCCAATAAATATCCAGGCAGCCAAAGTTTTGATACAATATAATAATTGGCATATGATAATATCCAAAACCAATTATATAATTATTTGATTTGGTAGTTTTTTAAACACTAAGCCAAAGCAACTTTAACCCTAAATATTAAAAATGTTTTATTGCATGCATCAGTTGCATTCTGCCAAGCAAATTATTTTACATAAATGAGAGCAAAATGAAGAATCCTATATTTTATAGTACACTCAACAAAACAACTCAATTCTGATTGTTCAAGAGCAGTACAATTTGATCCCAAATAGTACTTCATTAGAGTACCTTTTAAGTTTCCATGGCAATGGCAAACCTTAACAAAAAATGTTTGACAGTTGCTTTGCAATTTCCAGTGATGAAATGCTCCAAAACTTAAAAGAAAAAAATGTTTCAGAGTTACACAAACCATATATTTGTGATTTGCAACAATTCTTGTGTGATTTCAGTGACTCTACTATCACCCAACAAAAACATTTTCAGTGCAGCATCTCAAAATTCATAGTTTTGTTGAATGTAACTATAAAATAATAAATAATTGTCTGACCATCTAATAGATATTCAAGGTTTTGGAAGTCCTCAAATTACACATGCCCAAAGGCTCAATCATGCAATTTTGAGAACTTTCAAATCACTCGTACCTATTAATCAAAAAGTGTATTCGAGGTCATGTGATTTCCCATATGAATACATTATCTATACAGGGGCAGCAGAAAACAAATTTTGTTAGGTGGCACAAGGAAGGAATACACATTCCTATTGCAAGAAGATGCAAAAGAGTAACAAATAATTGTACATATTATACCTTTAAGGAAAAAAAATTTAAAGTGTCAGGACGCATAAGATTATGGGGGAGCCAGGCCAGTGCCTCCATGACCCCCCTGGTTCCACCACCTCTGTTTATACCTACATCCAAAATCGAAAATTTTTGTCATAAATATAAGCATAATAAATATTACCTTCAAAAGAATCAAATCCAAGTATAATATCGTCCACTTTTCCATTCCTGTTGTAAGATGAGATTTCTTAATGAGATCATCAATGTTCTTCCATTGGTCTTTTTGAAAACCGTTCCAGTCACAGGATCAAACATACATGTTTAGACTTAGAACAATCAAAAAATCTAGCATATTTGAGCAACTCGTCATTTTCGCTCACTGTACAACATAGATATGGTCAATATAACACACCATTTATAACAGTTTTGTTTAATATTTCAGTTCTGTAATTAATTTTTTCCAAAACTGAAAATATAACCTGAAATCTGATGCAAAGCCATATCGTCCTACCGCACAACTAAAATCATGACACTACTCGCACTCGCATGGTCTATCTTTTTATAAGAAAAGATATACTTTCTATTAAGTAGAAAAAGAAAAAAGAAAAACAATGCTGTGTATGAGAGACGATTTTTCAGATTAAAACAATAAATCTTACATGAAAAGTTTGTTCACGCATCCCTGTGCCCAAAAATTATCTTAACTTGGAATTGTTAAGTGTTATTGGTTCCTGGGTCATTCAGTGCTAGTTCAACAGCTTATTATGCTGATTATCAAATGAAATCGTCATTTTGGTATCTGCCATCTTGGTTCTGACACCAAAGAGATGAAAACTTCCATTGCCCAACGATTGTCGTTCTGCTCTTTTTCCTGAACCTCTGCTTGTGGAATTAAATCATCATATCGACTGTCCTGATGTATGTCATCCAAATTTCAGGTTTAAGGATAGCTCTTGTAAATTTATTGGACTCAAAAGCATGACATTGTCTTCTCTTCACTGCAAAACATGGCCTCCAAATGTGTTACAAGAAACTCTTTGTTGTTGTTGATTATCATTGAAAACGACTGTAGTGGACTAAATCCTGACCCTCTGAAATATCCTTGTATTATCTATGCAATAAAGGTGTACGATCCAACTAGAAAGCCATCAAATGTAAAGAGCACTTGTCAATGCTGGTACCATTTAAATTGTAAATCTATGTCAATGCATTCAATGAACGACACAGAGAAAACTCCAAACTTGGTTGGATCTCCAACCGATTTCTGTTTTCTAACTTCTCAACTACTTTTCTCTTACAGAAAAGCCTAACTGTTACCGATGAAAACTGGCTCAGCAATCCACTGGGCTAAATACCGCCAGAAAAGGAACCTTACTACAGCTCTCCTTCGGTAAAATCATCAGGCTCACGCCAATGAAGTTATGAATGGCTTATGTGACTCCCAAAATCAAGATGAGTCAAATAGAAGTGCTGCAAAAAGACTGTGGTCATACCTTAAAATTCTAAGAACTAAAAGTTGTGGAATCCTGAAACTTCTAACACGAACCAACTGCATTTGTAACACAGATAAATCTAAGGCAGAAGCCCCGAGGGAGCAGTTCGACAGTGTTTTCACAAATGAAACAACAAATGTCCCGTCCAGTATCATCTGCCCCACTGCCACCTGTTCCCAACATCAAAATAAGTGTAGTAGGCATAACAGATCAGCTGAAAAAGATAAGTCCACACAAAGCCATTGGACCTGACAGACTCCCATCCAAAGTTCTGAAAGACCATGCCGATATTATTGCACCAGTATTTACATCAATATTCCAGCAGTCCTTGGACACGGGTGCACTACTGTCAGCTTGGAAGGAAGCAATTGTAAGTGCCATATACAAAAAAGGAGATAAATTTCGTCTGGAGAATTATTGTCCAGTGTCTCTTACGTGCATGGGCTCTACGTTGCTTGAGCACATTGTTGACAGCACAGTAAGGAAGCACCTTTCAAGGTACTCAGCTCTTCACAGAGATCAGCATGGATTTCAACGTGGTTTATCCTGTGAAACACAGTTAACAACAACAGCTCATGAATGGGCTAGGACACTCGATCAACATGGCCAGACTGACATAATATTTCTTGATTTCTCCAAGGTCTTTGACAGTGTACCCCACAACAAGCTGTTAACCAAGCTTAGTCACTATGGGATTATTGGAAATTTACTACGCAGTTTGGAAGCATTCTTGACAAACCAAAAACAGCATGTTGTTGTCAACAGAGCTGAATCTAAATGGTCTACAGTATTATCTGGGGTGCCGCAAGGTACGGTCCTAGGGCCGTTGATGATCCTTCTGTACGTTAACGACCTGCCACTGGGCATCGATTCAATGGTCAAGTTATTTGCAGACGATAGTGTCTTATATAGAAAGATTGAGGGCTTAGAAGACAACTACAAACTACAAATGGACTTACAAAAGTTTGAAGAATAGGGAAGAGTTGTGCAAATGAAATATGAACCAGTGAAATGCTTTAAACTAACTGTAATATTTAATAGAAACGTAGTTGAGTGTGCCTACTCTCTGTGTGGCACTGTACTATCACAAGTCTCTTATCATCACGGAATCCCTGTCTTGGTCAAAACACTGTGAAGAACTACAAGCAAAAGCAAGCAGAGTTCTTGGTATCCTCAAACAAAACCTCTCTACCTGCAACTCACTGACCAAGGAACGCGCATACAGTACATCTCTTGTTCCCCCACTGTTAAATTACAGTACTACTGCCTGGTCTCCATACCTCAAAAAAGATATAGCGGCAATTGAATCCATACAGAGAAAAGCAGAAAGATTTATGATGGCCGACTATCGCCGTACTAGCAGCGTCAGCACGATGCTTTAACAGCTGAATTGGAATGTGTTGGAAGAACAGACACTTATAATAAATGACATTGTATTTTTCTACAAGATTCAAAATAAATTAATGACTGTTGATTTCCCAGCAGAAGTACAAATGTATCACAGATCAGGACGCTTGCATCGCCAATTTAACTATCGACAAGTATCAGCTGGAATAAACACTTACAAGAACTCATTTTTTGTTAGAACCATTCCATTATGGAATAAACTACCAGCCTGTGTCGTTAACACACCAAATGTCCTTAAAGTTAAAGACCAGGCTACATGTTTTATTGTCTCTATGTAGATTATTAGCAGTCATGAATACCGCCTGTAAATTATGATCTTGTAACTGTACCGCTGGTGCTGGTGCTATGCGTAAGCACGAAATAAAACTGAAACTGAAACTGCCTGTAAATTTATCATTTGAAAAAGATTTACAACAAACCTGTCAGGGCATTTTAACGAAACAACTGTCGCGCCAAATGTGATAATTTGCAGTTCTAATCCATTTTTGTTTCTCAGAGTAAATTTGTGAACATCTTTGCCGTCTGAAGTTGAACCATATAATTCCTCCGAAACTGCCGCCATTTTGGCCAGTTTGCCTCATGGAGTCTGGAACCAATACTTGTAATCGATGACGCCTGACTGTCACGCATTCTTCAAATTTTTTTGACCAAGTTTATCTTGAAAACTTGAACTGGAAGTTTTGAGATAGATAAAAAATTCCTTCTCTCAGGGCCATAAAGAAACTGCTATGATATATGGAAGCCGTATACACAATGCTACACTAATATTAAGACTTGGAAAATTCACATTTTAGCTTAAAACGTTGAATTGACAAACAAAAGATTTAAGATTTCGTGCAGTGTAAGATTTTGATCTTTCTCACCCTCGGTTGAGACTTTTTGATCAACCTCAAGTTCTCACAAAAAAGGTTTTTAATACAAAAATGTAAAATTTTAAAGGCTCTTTGTGATACTGGCATTTTAAAAAAGCGCCAGTCAATGAAAATCCCCCCAAACCCGAAATTAGGTATTGATAGTTGATGAACAGAGCTAATGAGGCCCTCTTAGGAAGTGAAGGGGGAGGGGGGGGGG
>JAOEHV020316357.1:0-11562 GCA_025447995.2 Isaurus tuberculatus | reverse complement strand
GGGGGAGTCAATGACTCTCATCCGCTTAACACTACAGAAACCGGAGATAAGCGCCGGCCCCATGGGCCACTAGGCTCTTATAAGGATTTAGCTTTTCACAATCAAAAGCCCTAATGGTTTCTCGTGAGCTTCCCTGCCAGATATATATATATATATTTATGTATACATATTTTGAAAAACTATAATTTCCGGCAGAAAAAAAAATAAACTGAAACTGAAGCTTTCCGACCACAAGGTCCCAGGTTCGATCCCTGGCTTTGCTGAAATTTGAACATTATTTTGTGTGACCTTCATTTCCACTAAAGCTTACTCAGCTTTCTATCCTTACAAGGTTGGTAAATAAGTACCAGCTTCGGCTAGGAGCTAACCTGCAATGGATTAGTGTCCCATCCAGGGAGAGTCAAAAGGCCCTTATCCACTTCACACAATGGAAACCGAGATAAGCACCAGCCTAATGGACCACTAGGCAGAAAGGGATTTAGCAAGATTCATAATTAAAGTACCAACTTCTGCTGGGAGCTAACTAATAGATTAGTGTCCTCTGCAGGGATATAATGAAATGCTTATCCACTTAGCACTACAGATGATGAGCTTCAGATTCATGAACCACTATGCTCTCAAAGGCTTTGGCTTGCTTTGAAAAACAAGGTTTCTTTGTTCTTATGAGCCTGTGTTAAATACTATTCCTAGAAGTATTGCAAAGAGTTTACACTATATAACCCATTAACAGTTTTCACCCAGCATTTGAGTTTCATTGAACAAGGATATCTTTCTTACAAGTCCATGTAAAACTAAAGATAATCTGATCCAAACTTATTATCAATTTATTTTTGACAAACTTCAAGACTGAGTATTAAACTCAAATTTTATTTTAAACTTCATTTGCAACCTTAAGCTGTATCCAATCAATAACAGATAAGTAAATAGTAAACAGTACTAGCAAAGATCTGAGTATAGTTAAACTGTATTCTTATGATTGTATAAATCAATTCATTATAATTATAACATGTCAACGATTAAATGCACCTTAATATCTTCATCCCAAAGCCGTTTGTCAAATCCAATTGAGGCATTAAACATTTCCATAATAGGATCAGTTTTTCCTGTAAATCTTCCTCCCCATAGTTTGTTTTCCTAGTACAAAAACAAGTAGAAAAATTAATTTTTGCATTGGAAGGCAAAATGATAACTGGCCTGCTAAACATCATATATTTCTAGTATTTTACACAACATACAAAGTCATATAGAATGTACATCTAGGTTAAACTGAGAAAAAAATGACTTATACCAAGTAATAGCTGTTAATAATAAATTAAAATGATTAAAAATTAAAGTTATTAGGGATGTTGATCATGAAACAACCCCGTTCTTAAACTAATAATGTGCCCTTTAATTGATAGAAACAATTACATTTCATGTTAAGAAGAAAAAGAAAAAGAGAGAAGAAAAAATATTTACCAATTACAGTTGAATAAAAATTTTTTGTATTAGTTCTAAAATGTTCAAATGATAAATTATCATTGGTTGTACCAATTTGAGTAAAGTACTGTTGCTCTGCCACCAATTGATAAGTTATATTTTATTTTAGTAGTTTTACCATTATATACATGATCATAAAAATAGTAAACATGTATATCTTATTATTATCATGATTAATATTATTCATGTTTTTTTGGCAATTGAAAAATCATGCATAGTTTAAAATGAACAGGTTAAATTCTTAAAACTGCAAACACTCTGCCTCTGCAACATTATACACCTTAATCATTGTTAAACTTGAGTGGGAGGGAGGCCAGGCATACATGGGACATTTGACTCCAAGTAACCATCAAAGGTGGGAAAAATCAACTGTCTTCACAGGTCCCAGGTCGAGACAATTGCACAGTGGTTGCCCATGGTCAGGCCATTTGAAATGTTTAGGGCCATGGGTCAATAGAAATAGAATGTGGGTACTTGGTGTAGTATTGGGGCCCCCATAAGGGACATCTGCTCATGACACTCTCTAGAAGGAGGGGATATCAGTGCTATCTTGATCACATCCATGTGCCCCGGGTGGAGTATTTAAAGAAAAATTTGAATTTGAGTTCAAATGTCCCACATATGCCCGGCCTCCCCCCTCTCCGGCTTAACATTCAAAGGTGCATTAATTGAGATCGGAATATAGAAACTATTTACCAAAAGTAAAAAAATTGTACAACCCACATGGTTTTTTCGTGGTGAGAGTCTTGTTATAATTTAAGTGATACAGAACAAAATACATAAACCTTAAGAGTCACCTTTAAACGTGAAAATACGGCATAAACTTCCTAGTTGTCAAGGTGAAAATAAATGAATCATAGTGATTGTAGGGTAGCTCTTGGAATTTGTGTTTCGGAATTGCACACGAAAAAAAACTCTGCTCGCTAGTTTTGTTTTACACATAAACATATTTACTGAAAAAAACCAAAATACACCCCATAGAATCAACGAACCATAATGTTTCTTTGAATTACAAATAAACTAGACAATATGAAAATGGCTGTACAATTCTAAAGTAACTATTCACGAAAACATAACACCAAATACAAGTTATCTGACCTGTAGAGGTATTTCATTACTTTATGACCACGTTCTTTGTTTAAATCAACAAAAAAATTGTATGTCCTTAATCTGCGATGATATATCATAAATAATTTTCTTCTGTGGGACTTACCTCGTTCGATGACATTATTTCTTTTTGTTATTCAGTTGCCTTCTTCACGAACTTCACAAGAGAATGTCCTGTTGACCCAGGTGACGGACTCTGCAAAATGAAAAGACTGGGGCAGCTCGTCTCAGGACTAGCTCGGATGTTTATTCAAAATGGCGGACGAAGTAGAATTTACAGAACAAGAAAAAGAGTGGATGAAAAAGGCTTTGGAAAGGGTAAATTAGAATTTAAAGTTAACTTAATTTTGAAAGACATGTCATTTTTCGAATATGTATTATTTCCCTTGTTACAAATAATAATGTTTTAAAAATATTAAAGGGGCTTTGTTTAAAGTTGAGTCCTGTTGAAATCTTGAAGTCAAAATTTCAGTTTCGATTTCTTTGTTAAATTTATAACTGCATCATCAAATTTACATAATCAAAAAGGCATGGAGATACTTTGTTGTTTTTCTTTTATATAGAATGTATGCATCATGATGTGAGGGGAATTAAGGATTATTAATAAGTTTGAAATAATAATGATTCTTAATTTTTTTTTCAGGCTGAAGCTGCCTTGAAGATTGGTGAAGTACCGGTTGGTTGTATACTGGTCTTTGATGATGCAATCATTGGCCATGGAAAAAACCAAGTGAATGAAACAAAAAATGCAACAAGACATGCAGAACTTGTAGCCATTGACCAAGTAAGGCAATGGTGTCAAACGAGAAATTTAGATTCTGAGGAAGTACTGAGTAACAGCACTCTTTACGTCACTGTTGAACCTTGTATCATGTGTGCCGCAGCTTTAAGACTGCTTCATATTTCTAAAATTGTATATGGATGTGCCAATGACAGATTCGGAGGTTGTGGGTCAATTTTAAATATTCATACAGATCCTTCTGTTGAACAAGACCAGGACTATAGTAAATCTTTCATCTGTAAGGGGGGACTCTTTGCAAATGACGCAGTTCAATTACTGAAGGAGTTCTACAGGGGAGAAAACCCAAATGCACCAAACCCAAAGATCAAGTCAAAACAATAGCTATTGTTTTGAGAGTTACAATCATCAGAAACAAAAGCGTATCAATAAAGGTTATTAGGATTAATCATGAAATGTTTTGTTGTGTTAATTACAAAAATTATTGGCTCAGTAAATTTTGCAAGCAGCTACATAAACTTTAGTGTCACGACTCACCAAAAATTTAACATGCATTTTAACATGCAGTTACCACTCATAGTTAAGACAACTGAAGTTGCTCTGCTGAAGAGCACCAATGACCAGTAATATTTTGAACTGACCAAATTTAATTACAGTTGCTCTGATGAAGGGGTATGAGTAGACAAAAACATTAGCTCCTTGCACTACTTTCGGTAATGATTATAAAAAATTCAACTTTGAGTTGTCTAAATAAAAGTTGCTTTGCAGAGGGATTGACGTAGTGGTAAAATCTCTGCCTCCCAACCCTAAGGTCCTGGGTTCAATCCCTGGCCTGGTTGAGGGTTGAACATTTGGTTGGCCTTCTTTCCCACTAAAGCTCACTTGGCTCTGCATCCTTCCGAGGTAATTAAATTAGTATACATTAAATTATTAGATTAATTTAGTCCCTGCATACATGGACCACATTAAAGCAGCTGCCACGGGCACTTATATGTGCTTTCAGTTCGCTGGGGTAAACTGATTATTGTAATGCACCTGTGAGCATATTCATATGGAAAAGGCGCAATAATTTCTTGTATCACTTTACTTTTGTACTTTAAAAAGGGCTAAAAGTAATAAAGGTCAACTCTTTACAATACCTAAAGCAGTGATCAAAAATTTCAGTTTTGAATTGTCTAAATTATAGTCACTCATTGAATTCTCGTTTTTTTTTTTTTTGAAGATAACAAGTTTCTGAAGAGGTACAGATAAATGGTATTTTATATGATAAAACAATAAAGCAGCTGGAGTAAACAGTGAAATTTCTTAGGCAGTTATTTTCTGTTCATGTGGCAGGCTTTGAAGTAATGAAGATGATTACATAAAATTCGTCAATAATAACAGAATGATGAAACACCGCCAATTAAAACAAACTCTTTAGAGAAGATGACTTATTACATTATAATGAAGCAGCTGGTAATGAGATTTGTATGTTTGAAGAAATTGCCTGGGATGGACCACATGCTGGACAAAATTAATGTTCTTTTTGTACACCTTTTCAAATTTAAGTTATGAAGAATAAATTACTAGTCAGCAAAAAGGGGTTGCTCTGAATTGAAATGAAAACACTTGCTTAAGATTGTTAAATCTGTGGTATATTAAATATTGACATATAAGAAGCAACTAAGAACAAGACACAACACTCAAATCTCATTTACATTGTTTTAATTTGAGTTTTGAAAACCGTAACTGCTTTGTATTTGTTTATTAATGAGCTGCATTTCCTAAGACCTGAAACACAGAAACAAAAATAAGCAAAGTTAGTTGTTTGAAACAAACAAATTTATTTTAAATTAGAAATATTAATTATTGGAAACAAAATAACTTAACAAATTTCAGGGAAAATGATACAAGTAGTTTTTAAAATTTATTAACATTTTTATCTTTTTGATGTCTCCTTGTCGGAATCTTTAAAAAAATATAATTGTCATCAGTAGTTTCTCAGACAAACTCAAAACAGCACCTTCTTAATATAAAACTTACAGAAAGGACCAATTTTCAGACTTAAGTTGCCCATATTACATGTTGCATGAACTTGCCAAACTCCATTGTTTTGGAATAAATGTTACATATTCAGTGTGCGAAATTAATGTCAATATCTGGCTTTTGCCGGCTACTTTGGCTGTTGGACGGTAAAAGTGTCTCAAAAACACATTTAATCGGCCCGACAGCGTTTGTCAAAGTCCTCAAAAAACTGTGATTCGATAAACTATATACAGGTGGACCAGCTGAAAATTTTCTTAATTTTGCACCCTGATATTATGTGACCACAGATGTCAACAACAGTGTGGTTGATGCAGCTGGTATGATTACTGTCTTCCAACCACAAGGCCCCAGGTTCGATCCCCTGATCTGCTGAGATTTGAACACTGGTGTGTGATGTCTTTTGTGAAATAAGAGTTAATATCTCAGACCAATTGCCAGCCCAATGACACTACTGAGAGTTTAAAAAGCTCATTTATAAAGTCAACCTATTCCACCAAAAAAAAATCTAACTCTCTTTGGTTGACATTACTTTCTAGCTCAAATTAATTTTTTATAGGAAAAAAAATGGTAAAGAATTAGCAAGTTTTTCGGATGAAAAACACATTAATGTTAATTAATAATTATTTAAAACAAGCTTCATTTAAAGCATAGATTTTTTTATTCTAACAGAAGCTATTTTAAGAAAACTCAAGGAGTCTATACCTGACCAGCAATGCGATCTAAATCACGTTGACCCTGACTGGTGATTGATCTACCACTGTTGGAATGAAACAAAAAAATATGAATGAAGAGTTATTTTCAAAATAGGATAATTAGAAACAGAACTTTCAATAACACCAATACAGCATTTCCTGATTAAACTTAGACTAAAGAGTATCCTACTACTAGCTTATCAAGATCTGCAGAAGTTATATGTTGAGGATTTGACATTATAAGCTCCATTTTACCTTAATAAACACATGTGACCAACATTAAATTTTTTTAAATATATTGAATAGCAATTGCAAGCTTTTTTATTAACAATGAATTCATTCATACCAGCTGCAAATTCACAAATTCAATAAATTATTATTATTACCATAAAGTCTGTTTTATGCAGGAAACTAAGGTTTAATGAGTATCACTAAATGGATGTAGTGATTTCAGAAAGTAGTTAGGCCATGGTCATGACAAACTAAGAACCCAATTATAGCCAGTTATTGAAATGCATTCATGAAAATATGCTTGATTTGCCTCTGATAAAGACAGAAAGTAGGAACTAGCAACAAAGTTAGACAAAAATTAAAAAAGAAACATAGCTGTACTTACCCATTAGAATCTTTTTCAACCATTTTAAGCTGCTCAAGACCTTTTAGAATATTTCTGATAACCGAGGCAGAACCTTTCTCAAAATGGCTTGGTCTTGTCCCTCGGCGTTTTCGACCTTTATAAAAAACAAATATGGTTAATACAAATTTATCAAGATAAAATTATAATATCCTTCAAACAGCAGTACTTCACAAGTGTTTCATTTGTTTCCAAGATGATAAAATCAAATTTCTCAAGTCTTTACTCATAGTTTGAAGTGTTTTCAATATTAAAACAAATTACTGGAGTTTCATCCTGAATCAAATTAAGAACAACACAGAAAAAAATATGAAGTTCAGGTTGAATTAAATTATGTAGTTAGGTTCAAACTCTGTACAAGTACAGACAAGCTGTAAATACTTCCCTGCTATGGAAAATTTTGAATTTAGGAAAATAAAAACTTGATTTGATTAATACAAGTTGTTAGTATGCAAACAAAATTGAGCTCCTGGATTTTTGTTATAAATATAAATATATATTAATATACATAAATATCTCAATTATGAATCCAACAGGCTGCCTTTCAAAAACCCTCAGCTCAATCCCTGGTCATACCTCCATAAACTTTTCGGAGAGCACCAACTCCAACACCTCCTCGCAAGTACAAATGTCTCAAAACTGATGCTAAAATAAACAATAGTAAAATCAGGTATTCTGCACATCAGAATTTCAAAACTATAGAGTTCTACACTTTTTGTTCCTAAAGCTTCTCAGGACAATTGTTTCCCATGAGATTCACAGTTAAACTGTCTATTTTTTTAATCTTAAAAATTAATGCTTTAAGTGAATAGAATGAATAAAATGTGTTCCTAAGTTTTATCACCAACTATGACAAAAACTTTAATTTTTCAACTCTCCAAAGAAAATAATGGAAAACACAGCTTAGTGTTTGGTATATTTTTATATAATTATAAAAAGGTATTTTAATGTACACGAGCTAGGTACAAAATATGCCCTAGGCATAGCTAGAGCTAGATCTAAGAAATAGAAGTTTTCAATGGAAAGTGTATTGCTACCGAGTGTTGTAATTGTTTGTGGCTGCATTGTTTAGCAATATTGCTAGAACTCCTTTAGCACCTAGATTCCTCTTGTGCAAGGGGAACCCGAATAGTGAACTGACCCTGGAGACAAGAAAGTAAATTTGGGATCGGGACAGAGAGACGGACAGGCCAAGAATAAATAAAAAACTATAATAATTCCAATGAATTTAGTTTTTTTTTGTTCAGCTGTTCTCAGAAATCAAGGGAAGCCCTAAGCTGATAGCCTACCCACGAGATGGACCAAATTTGTGAGAAAACCCTGAGAAATTGAACGTAAAGGGAATCAAATCAACAAATTTTGCTCAACTCTGCCTCCCATAACAATTGTAAGGAAACATGAATAGAGTTGCTGGCTCGCTAATGCTTGTCAGCAATAAACCAGCATTTTTACAGTGCATGAGGGAACCTTGAACCCCAACCCCAAAGTTTTCCAGAAACATGGAGCTTTTTTAATATCTGGTGTATGAGAGCAGTTACATCTGTCAAACAAATAATTGCCTAGTTTCTTTCATCTGACAATCTACTGATACAACTATATTTTTAAATCAACAATTTTATTTTAATTGCATTGAACAAAAACAACTGATAAGAATCAACCATTTCGTAAAAGTCATATTAATTCAACTGAAACTTCAAAAGCCATTAATTTTTCCATAATAACAAAAAAATTAATACAGTTTTTCAAGTTCCTGGCCTTGAACAGAAAATTTCAAAATTCAAGGAAATTTCAGGTTTTCTTGGTGTCTTAAAAATCCTGTTTATAGTATAAAGCTCACAAAACTTGAACTAACCTGTTCTTATATAATACCAGTCTGGATCATAAGGTGCAAGTTCTTTAAACTTGCCTGTCTTGACTATATCAACCCACTCTGGAACTCTCAGTTTACCAGACCTGAATTAAGTATTGATCGTTATTAGTGTTTTATACCAATACCCAGTACTTGGATTAAAAAGAGTAACACTGTAATGCTGTTAGTTGCTAGGCCTATGACATCCATCTGAAAGTGAGCTCCACATATTGTCCTGATCTCGCACCTTTCCTGACAAGTATCTTTTTTCTTTTTGAAATAACAGTACTCGTATACTATCTAAATTGAGTAATATTCTTTTCAGGTTATCTACAATATTAAAAATTGCAATTATTTGTTTTCCACTGATTTTTTAATCGACAGAACAAATAAAATACTAGCTGAAATGTTATTACGAAAAAAGTTAAAGCAATGTATTTATGGTACTAGAAAGTATTAATTACCAAATTTTACATGACATTACATAACTCAGCAACAAAAATTTTAAAAGATAATGGAAAAAAGTATTCTTCATGCAATCAAATAAGATGGACAACTAAAAATAAGTGATTAATACCAAGTTGGCAGCAGACAAACCATGGACAAATACAAAACTGAGTGAACTTACTTCTTCAAAAAGGCTGCTAGTGCCTTTATAAAATCGTGAGCATTCACGTCTTTCACAGTTACACCTCCAGGCATCTAGATTAACAAGAAAGCATAAATGATTACCAAAACATTAACAAAATCATAGGTAAAACTTAAAGTTTTATATGTTTATTCGACACGTGCTAAAATCGTCCGCCATCTTACCTTGATGGAACAGAAGAGAGTTTTGAAGGGGCGGCCGCTCCGATTTGGAGGGGTAAAAACTCGTGCCCAGTATCACTCCGTTCTTTTCATTTTTTAAATTTCCTAAATTTTTTTTTAAATTCTCGGTGATATCTTTATTTTAAAAAAACACCTTTTAAGTCATCAGTGGTTCTCATGTTTTTGTTTTTTTTAATTGTTGCAGTGCAAGTATATAATGAATGATAAGACAAGTGCTACCCGGGGTGGCTGCTAAGATAGTAAACGTCGGATCACAAAAATGTTGTTTTTAAAACTTTGACTTGTTAAAGTACAGATACAGTTTACTACAAAGAAAAATCGTAACATCTTGTTTTTCTAAAAAACAAAAACAACAACTTTTAAATTGATTGATATAGAGAGAAGGAGTATACGATAGAATATACAAGAACCAGGCTCCATATTTGGTCACGACACACATTGCAGTGTTAGTGGAGCGCGTCGCGTCGCTGACTTGAAAAAGTGCGCGAAAATTTCCCGCGTTTTCAGGGAATGTAAGGGGCGCGATGTTCACTCATCAATTATTCTCTTTTTTTATTTTTCAAAAACAATTTGTTCCTTTTAATATTGGATTTGGTTTTCACTTGAGAAAACAGAAGCTAACAGGAATTGCGAAAGAAGTAACGTTTTCACTCTTTTTAAGAGAAGCCAGTGTTACAGTTTATCAGCTCCCTCAAGAAAGGTTAGGAACTTTTTTAGAGGTTAATTCTAGGGGTGAAATTATTATTAATAGAATGTATTTAATCTTTGTTTTAAATATTGTATTTATTGATAGAAATAACTGATTATTTTCTTAGAAAATGCTTGAGTTGGACATACTTTTTCAGTTTGTTTTGTTCAGTTTTATCTAGTTTATTTCCCTCTGCCGCTAAAGTATTTTTAAAACATAAGTATCAACCATTCAACGGAGAAATATAGAGGTAGTCTTAATATTTGTTTTGATTGCTATTTATAGTCGATGTTATAAAGAGTTAATAATTCAATTTCAAAATGTAAAAACATGCTGAAACTCCGAGAGAAAAAATAAGCAAGCAAATAAAAAGAGACTGCAAATATTTCGCTCAAAATTTGCTTTTATTTCCACAAGCTCTTTTAAGTTTAAATTCTTGTCAGTAAATAAAAACTGAAGTACTTAAAACCTTAATTCTTCTTTTAATGTTTAATAGTGGATATCGATTAATTAATGAGACACGAAAGCACAGTGATATACCAAAACTATTTTTATTTTTACAAAGGAGATAATGTACAGGTTTTTTTAAAAAGTAAAATTTCTGAGAGTTTAAAACTTGTCCCATATCTTTTCCTTTATTTTCCGGGGCGGGCTGTTATATTACACGAAGAAACGTCATATACGTCCTTGGACAGGATACTCATTGGCTCATACGGTTGACAATATAACACGTCGTTACTCGAACCAACAAAAAAAAATTATAAGACGACAGACATAAACATCTTTCTCATATCGACAACACTTATCACAAATTCTACTTGATCCAGATAATAAAGTGTGCAATATGTAACAAATTGCTAGTTCGTTCTAATAGGTAAGGAACCTATTTTTTACAAATTCTAAATCAACAAAAACACCAAGCAACATTTTTATTTTTAATTTTTAAAAAATGGAAAAAGATTCGCAAAGTTTAGTGAAAAATTGTTTTAAAATGGAAAAGAAGTTAAACAACACATCTAAAACAAAAAAAAAAAACAGAAAGATCAGACGGGTAAATTTGATAATTTGATTTAGGCCATTTTGAAAGTTTTCGGAATCTGACCTTTATAAATAGAAATATAGAAAATGAGCCATTTTTAGTTAATATTTGATTTATTTGCAAAGGTATATAACTCGGTTTACAAGTTGTTACCCATTTATTCACCAGTTTTGTATTTCTTTTTTAAAATTAGATTTTTTGCGTTGAAAGTTATCAGGTTCTTTTGAGCTCAATAAAAAAGTCATAGTTCATTGTCTATCTGAAAGCTTGACCAAGTCTTCAGTTGTTTTTCTTAGCACGTTTAATACAAACGAAACTGATGAATGTACCATCTTTTTGAGTTTGCGCGTTTTGGGGGCGGAAAAGAAGGGTGTGCGAGAAATATTTACCGTATTTACTCGTTTGAGCGCCGCCCCCGAATGAGCGCCGCATTTGAGATAAAATATTTTTAAAGAGCGCCGCCCCCGAATGAGCGCCGC
>JAOEHV020316253.1:0-11563 GCA_025447995.2 Isaurus tuberculatus | reverse complement strand
ATTTACACCTTCTACAAACAACCATCTCTAATCTAACAACCTGTACAGACAACCCTCTCTAATTTACACCTTCTACAGACAACCATTTCAGATGTAACAACCTCTACAGACAACCATTTCTAATCTAACAACCTCTACAGACAACCATTTCTAATATGACAACCTGTACAGACAACCCTCTCTAATGTAATCTGATGCTGGCATTTCTTATGATACTTGTGGAAATTAATCATTTTCCAGATATATTTGCATGTAACAGGGATTTCCTGTTCACCACAAAGGCCCATCATATTATGTTTCTTTTGATCTGTCATTGCTGTTAATTAACAAGCAGTTAGAGTTAACACCTTGAAAACTTTCATGTAGGAAGAGTTTAAAAACATTTGTCAAAATATCTCAAAAACAAAAAAATATTTTGGATTCAAACTTTCACATATTGATAGCTCTTATACAAGGCTATGATTTAAGAGGAAAATGAAAAATAGATAAATTGGTCAAAAAAGCTACATCTGGTGCCTTAAATTGACAACTTGTGCAATTAACCCTTTCTGGTCTCTGAAGACATACAGATAATCCTGTTTGATTTTAGAATTTATACAGCCAACCTTCTCTGATATTAAAACCAATAAAGATATTTTTCTCTGATTGTTTAACCAGTACAGGTAATCCTATCAAGCCCGATAACCTCTGTAGGAACCCTATTATTAATTATTTAATATTTTTAAAGACACTCTTCCTTGATTCATAAACAGCAGATAAACCAAGGCAAAAACACTAACACAGTACAAAAATCATCTGTAAGCTTTTAACCTATGAAAAAAAAAGAAAGCCAAACCTTTCTTTTGGATTGGATCTCACAACACTTATTACACTTTTGGTGCGTTGCTTTGAATCAGAGAATGGACCATGCAAAAATTTACATTTGTTGCCATAGGCACATCTTCCTTCTCGCAACCAGTTCCGACACTTCTCTTGATAATTTTCATGACTCTGAGATCTCTACAGGGTTTAGTTTTAAAAAATTGAATGTTAATACTGCAATTAAATGTTAGAGGCTTGCAATATGCTGCACGGGGCATGTTTAAAATAGAAAAAATATTTCTTTGGTAACACATTAATCAAAACATATTTTAAACATAAACAACCTGTTTTTAACCTTCATCAAAATCTGGATTTTGGCAATTTTTACAAGCTTACACATTTGAAAGTAAAGTCAGTGCTTGTCTTTTGAGGTGTGTGATGGAGATTGCACTCACACACCACTGTGCATCTGAATTCATTAAGAGAAGAGTGAAAAACAGGGCACCTAATCACAGAAAATCACCCACTTGCGAGCAAAAAATATACATTGATCAATCAGTGATTTCTCTGCTCAAAGTCTGAGTTTTTGTTCCACCTATTTCCAAATGAAACTGCATTATGAACTTCAAAACTATCCAACACCCACCCTGATTGTGATGTCTATCTTAAATTATTCTGAGACAATCACAATGTAGTTTTCTTTGGTGACTTCAATCTTTGATCATCAAAAAGCTTTTATTTGTCTGCTTGCTGATGTGTACTGTTGCATGGATTGGGTGGAGGAATCCTTTTATCAATAATAGTAATCTGTGATTTAACTCCAAAAAAGGCAAATAATTAATTGAAAATTAAAGCAAATAACTAAGAGGAAAAATCACACACCCAAACAACCCCAGGTGAACTTTTTTCCACTCATCAAGGATTTTCAAACGACAAGCACTGATAGTATTGTAATAAACTGAAGATGTTACTTTCAAGTCTAGCTGTGAAAGTATTTCCAAAAACTTCAGAATTGATCCAAGGGTAACATTTTTATCTCCTCTGTCAGAATTCTAAAGGCCTAGGTGGTGACTAAAAAAGACATAGATGCAAGCTTTTCCCTGGAAAAAAATAACAAGCGAGCTGAAAATTGGTTGCCTTGAACCTGTTTGTTTTCAAAGATGCAGCACAATTCACAAAATTCTGTTAAGATTTTACAATAAAAAGCAGCAGGCCTCTCACTGAGAGTTGTTCGATCGTATGCACATGGCTTGGCACACGCCTCAACTGCCCAAGGCGTGCAATCATTCAAACACCTAAACTACAATCACTAAGTTTCTTTTTCAAATAATTTTTTTGCTTACGTCTGTAAAGGCGATATGATTTTGAATGAAAGTTTTAAGTATATTTTCCTAAACTGTTGCATTTTCTATTCGATTTTCTATTCAATTGCCTTATGTCCACAATATTCTTTCCAAACTCCCACTCATACAACATAACCCAAGTGAACGCTCACCAAGTATTTTGTTTTCAAAAGATATGTGCTTGTTAAAAGATTGCACACCATAGCATGCCTACATTTTGTGAGGCATGCAATGTCCCACACACCTGCTTTTAATCTCAGTGAGAGACCTGAACAAGCTTGTTCGGTCAAGATGGCTGGATACTGGCCTTGAACTTGGCCAATATCCAGCCATCTTGACCTCACGCTTGTTCAATAATGCAAATTAATACATAAGGGTGATACTTATTTTTAAAAAATGTTTGGCAATATTTTCTTATTACTCCATACATTCATGCATGTATGTATGCATAAGGTACACTGAAAACTTTGACACATTTTTGTTTCTCTTTTAAATAAAAGGTATGCATAATGAATACAGGGCCACACAGGGACACTGCATGCACATTAGGCTGAAGCTATTGAAGAACGAAGTACATAACAATAGGCACTATTGTTATTAAGTGATATGGAAACAAGTGGCCCTGCATTCTATGATTTAAATTTTACCAAATGTTCATATGTAAGTAAGTACAAAGAATTACATGTATATTTTTTTAATTTTGGCATAAATTAATAACATTAAGAGCATTAGCAATAAATTTTGCTTTAAAAAATGATATAGGTTTACTTTTAACTGAGATGTTTATGTCGTTCCAGATTTTTAGTCCTTGGTAGTCAAAAGAAAATTTTCCATAATTTGTCCTAATTTAGGGATTCATGCTTCATCAGGGCAAAGTTTAAATATAGAGATACCTCGCAAAGATGTACAACCTAAACACTTTTTAACAATATCTGAAAACGATCGTATATATAGTACAATAATTCAACTAGTGTTACACTTGCCTCCACAGCTCCAGGCCCGAGACGTTCAAAAACACTCAGTCGTCGCGGATTAAGGTTTGATTCTGCTAACTTCTTCGGCCCTTCAACAGTTACTTTACGGGTTAATCTTGTTCCAGACATAGCAGAACTACCATGAATTTTGATTTTACAAAATTTTCATTCCACATGTAAGAAAAAGTTGATGCTAAATCCAAACAACGGCTCCTTCCTTCAATCTTTTTCTCCGAGATATACAAACAGAAACTCGAAAAATTTTGGGGATCACACAGCCGCCATTTTGCCTGCCATCTTGAACAGCATAATATCGAGGCTCAAAAGCTGAGCCTCTTACCAGCGGTGGTTGCTAGTACAGCGTATGCGCGCGGGATTGTCAACACGTGCGCGCGGCTCTATTATGATTTTTGGATCATCTAAGTCAAAATACTTTAACTAAAACTGAGGAATAAGTTTCTTTCTATTTTTTTCAAAAAATAATCAGCTATGAGTGCACAAGAGAGTAGCACCGGCCTTACAAAATGGCAATTAGCCCTGTTGATCGGCGCCCCAGTCGCTGCGGCTTGCGTAATCGGAGCTGTATGGTACATGAGATATTCGAAAAAGACATCTCCAGAAACTGAGGTAAATGAAGAACAACTGAAAAATGAATCGTCAGCCTCGGAAGAAAAATCAACAGCCGGTGAAGAAAGGGTGAGTAAGGTGTATGTGATCAACTGAAATCAGAACACAGGGTTATCATATTGAACAACAATGAATCTAATAATTAACCCAAGGAAAGGGTAATGTGCGTTGATTTGTATCAGGATTTCAGGGTAGCAGAATTAATCTGTTACCGTCTTGGTATTTATATTTTTAAGATCATACGTATGTCAATAGCAAGCTAGCTATTAAAGATCCAGTCAACCTCAGATTGCGAAATCATTGATGTACTATTTAGTGACATGGTTATATGGCATGTACAGTAAAATTCAGACACAAGGTTGTAGGATTAACCCTTGGATATGCGAAAGTTTGAACATTTAGGTGATTGCCTGGCTCCTTCTGTAGGTACCGGAGGCATATTAACACAGATACATAAATGCAGTTTTAACCAATGAAAAACACTAAAACAAGGCTTACCCCGACCCTCAACCAATCAAGAAGTACTTCCTCCGGTATGCACAGAAACGCCCAATCGCCTTGCTCATTAAAGCTCACTGAGTTTTCTGAGCTGACTGAGGGCAGTCAGATTGGCCTAGTGTTTATCACCCATGCCTCCCACCACTACCAACTCAAGTTCGAATCCTAAGTTTCGCAGATGAGCTGAGATTTGTTGATCTCAATCTGACTCTAAGGATTTTTCTCCAATACCTCCGGTTTTCCTCCCTCCTTAGAATTGACTTTCATGCCAAAATCTGTGCCGTCGACCATTTAAACATTAGCCACATGCTAGGGAGATTAAGCAACCACTCCCTGCATGTAAAAACCTTAAATAAAGTGTTTATTATTTATTTTATTCCATATATGGTTAAAATGAGTACCATTTACTGCTGAGACATAACTCTTAGTGATGATGGATGATCAATAAACAATATTTTATACTTAACTGAGTTGAGTATAAAAATCTTAAAAACCAGTTGCATCCGTGCTGCAATGTTCAACCTAGTTTGTAATTCAGGGCTAGTTTGTTTTAAAGGTTGATTTGCACTAATGAATTGTTAAGTTTTTAAACCATGCTTGTGTGTCTTACAATCCATAAACTGAATTGGTTTGGAAATTTTGGGTTAACATGTTTTTAGAGTTGGAAATTCTGAACAGTAATCATGAGCAAAGAAAACTTTTCATTGTAAAGAAATTACTGTTGAATTTTGCCTTAACCCAGGATTAAAGATAACCAACTTTTGAACGACCCAGCCCAGATGTTCTGGTCTGCCTGTGCCTTTAAATGGCCCAACAGCTTTACGATATCCCAGCCTCTTCATGTGCTTTCAATTTACCCTCTCCCCCATTGTGTTAAGCATTGATAGGTGAATAGCCCTTACCCCAAGGATAAAGCTTTCACCTTACCCGAACCTTGATTCTAAGCACAAGCCAATAAGAGCGTTAGGTGATTGGTTTTCCAAACAAATTATACAGACACCATTAGAACAAGCCCAGGCTGCCAAGTTGAAGGGTAACAAGTATTTCAAAGGTGCAAAGTATGAACAGGCAATCAAGTGCTATACAGATGCTATTCAGCTCTGTCCACCAGAAAGCAAACAGGATTTGTCAACATTTTACCAAAACAGAGCTGCAGCACATGAACAGCTGGTAAGTTAAAATTCATGTTACTATCAGACGTAACATTTAAACAACTATGAATGAATGATGAGTGAATGATATCCTTTATTTAAAATGGTAAAACTTTCATAACACAGTAATGGTTTTCAGAGACTGTGGTCCTTTCTGCCTCAATTCGATTTAATAGTTTGCAACTCTTACATCACAAGGAATACTCTTCTACAACACTGCTCCACTAAAACTAAAGCGTTTTTTGCCGTACTCTGTATTTGGTCTTGGTAATATTAAATTAATATCTGGGTTTCTCAAGGTATGCTCATGCTTTTGGTAGACATAAGTGAACTTTACACTCGGATAACTACTAAGCAACTACCTTAATCATCATCAATGTCATTACCATCATCATCCATTTCCTTCTCCTCAGCATCATCATCATAACACCATGATCATAATCTTTTCTACCATCAGCTAAAGCTAAATCCTTTTAGGAGCCTACTAGTCCCTGTGGTCAGTGCTTATCTCCGGTTTCCGTGGTGTTAAGCAGATGAGATTCATTGACTCCTCCTGGACGGGACACCAATCCATCGCAGGTTAGCTTCCAGCTGAAGCTGGTACTCATTTACCAACCTCGTAAGGATGGAAAGCTGAGTAAGCTTTGGTAGAAAAGAAGGTCACACCAATGTTCAAATTTAGGCAGAGCCAAGGAATCAAAGCTGGGACCTTGTGGTTGGAAGACATGGATCTTACCAACTGTGCCATCACCATCAGCATTATTATTATTATCATCACCACCATCATTCTGAGGTTAGGTTTCCCTCAGCCACACATAATGGATATTATAACTAACTAGTAGATTTAAAATAACTTTGTTGAACTACAGTATATGAATCAATGACATTCAGGTTTTTCTTACCACCTAGAAAAACTTTGATGAGGTGATTTCAGATTCTACAAAAGGTAAAATTGTTTACAGAAGAATATTGTAATGAAAGTTAAATTATGTCAACATTCACTAAGTTTTATAAAACCTCGATATTTTCACTGATTTTTTTCTTGTTAATTTGAGTATTATTTAGAGTATGTTTGTTCCTTTAGTTTATGTGCTTAGCTAAAAAGTTTTTATACCCATGTTAGATGTAAGTACATTTAATCTTTGGAATATTTCAGAACATAAAGTTGTTTATTGTTATTAGTGTTATTTTTATTGATACAGAAATTAATTTTACTTTTGTATTGATAATAATAACTCTGTTATTAATAGTAAGAATAACTATAAAAAAATTGTGTTGACTATATTGATAGTGCACCTCTGGGAAACTTCATTGTCCTTTCACATTGTTTATACTTCCTCTTCAGCTGTTCAGTTGAACAATAGATATACAAAAGCATATTTACGGAGGGCAAGGGGTTATGAACAATTAAATCTCATGCAGGAATGTTTGCAAGGTTAGTTAGTTATAATTATAATTGACATGGTTAACGAAGCAATCTCCTCATTGGAAATCTCCTTTAATATCTAAACCATGTTAAAGACCTAATACAAAAAACATGAGATACGAAACTTACTATAAACTCATCTGAGCTAATCAAAAGAATCAATGTTAGACTTCAGTAAAAGTCATAACAGTCCAGTAAATATCAAAGTAATTATCCACAATGTAAAATATATTTTAAAATGGTGGTACACTCTTCCTACTCCCTTGAGTCATCAATATATGATTCAATATAATGGCACTCTTCAGTTAATCTTCTGTTGATTTGAAAGCTTATCTCTTGATAAGCCCTATGGTTAATTTCTAATTAAAAAAGTTCCCCAAGTGCTTTGTCAAGTTTCTAGCTAATATTATAAATGGTTTAATAAACCCCCAAGAGGCTTGTTTATTTTCAGACCTTCTAAGTAAAAAGGAGAGGGGGCTGGGGACACGGCCAATTTTATTCAAGAGAGGGCCTTTAATTATGGCTCAATCAATGATTTTAGTGGTTAGTTACCAGATGAGTGAGTACAGTTAAAATGAAACTGGAGGGATTTAATAGCTCAAAAATATACAGTTATTTTGTTGCCCCTTGCAACAGCACAGTGAATACTATAACTACCTCGAAGTGTGATTCATGGTAAATGTACATTATATTTGAGCCATTTATCACATATCATTATTATGGGCACCAAAGGGAGCACACAACACTAATCTGTTGAACGGTCAGTGGCATGTGCCACGCATGCACCGTATGTATCTAAAAGAGAGAATTTTTTCGTCTTCCCATTGGTATGAATGGAATGCCTTGACAAACTCGTTTGGCCACTTGATAAGAGCGTGTTTGACAGGTCGTGATACCTGATACAGGCACTCTGCAGTTGCTCATCTCATGATTTTGTACACATGTAATCTACATTTTGCAGTTCTTCAACAACTTGGCAGATTTCTATAGTATTTTCTGTCATACATTTTTAGAGAGGTTAATTTGGAAAATCTCGCCATGTTTTGGTTTATAAAGCTAGTTCGCTAGAGGGTATTTGCATATAAAAAGCTCACACAGGGCAGCCGGATTTTTTGAGCCATGCCATTTAACATGGTTTCCAAGTGCTTCATTTCATTACGAATATTTTTAGATTTTCAACAAAGGGTGTTGTATGACTTCCTCCAATAATAATATTTCCTCAGTTTCCCGCTTCCCGCCTGCACTTTCTAAGCTTTGCTTTCCCCTAGTTCATTATTATTATGTGATTCATTTGTGAAATCTCTCTGTTCTATTGTAACAAAAGTATTACAGCATGTTTAACCTCCGTACTGGTAAAATATTTCAGATTTAACAGCAGTATGTATGATAGAAGGATTCAGTAATCCTAGTTGGATGGAACAAGCAGACAGAGTTCTGAAAGATATAGGAAGAGAAAAAGCAAAAGAATATTATAAGGTTGGTAAAATAGCTGTATCAAAGGTTTGTTTGAATACTGGTGTTTGTAAATGTTTTTTTTTCTAGAAAAATCAATAGAATGAAATTCTGTTGTATAGCGGTTGTAAATTCAGCCAAGGTGCTGAGTTAATCAAAAATTGTTTAACAGTAACCCATGCTTAAGTAAAAATTTGAAGTTAGAATGATATTTTTACAAAGAAAATTTTTTTTGTCCTTTTAAAATTTTGTTCATGGTCTTCCAGTAAAACAATTATGCTATTTTTAGCCCCAGTCAGTTAGTAAAGAATGGAAAGATTGATTAAAGTTTTAACTCTGAGTAACTGTAGTGCAAAGCAACTTTTGAACTATTGGTCCACGCTGATGAAAATCAACTGTATGAGAGGGGAAAGTTTGTTTTACTAAATAAATAAATTTGTTTAAGGAGTAGCAGGGATTTTTTCCCATGCTGCGAAATTAATGTACTGAATATGTTTTTGTCCATCTAAAATCTTTTTGTATGGTACAGTGCAAAAGGGATTTTCCTCTAACGTAACAACTACATGCCTTTTTCTTCCCAAATGTTATATTAATGGGCCAAAATTAGCTTTGTTTTAACTAAAAAGGCATGGTTGGTGCAGATGGTAAGATCTATGCCTTCCAACCACAAGGTCCCAGGTTTGATTCCTTGGCTCTGCCGAAATTTGAACATTTGTTTGATCTTCTTTTTTGCCAAAGCTTACTCAGCTTTCCATCCTTTTGGGGTTGGTAAATGAGTACCAGCTTCGGCTGGGAGCTAATCTGCAATGGATTAGTGTCCCATCCAGGGGAGGTCAAAGATACACATGCACTTAACAATATGGAAACTGGAGATCAGCGCCTGCCCCACAGGCCACCAGGGTTGTAAAAGGATTTACCCAGCTTAGCTAGCTAAAGTGTTGAGAAATATAATATGTAAGGTTGTCATAATTCATTTTAAGGTTTTTGAAAGTATATTGAACATTATAATGTCTGTTTTTAAGCTAATAATAAAAATATCATCTGCAGTTTTAGGGCTTGAAATCTACGACGGCCATGCAGCATTTGCCATAGATGCCCCTGGCCATTGCCGTAATGCCCCCTGAAATGTGCACGATTCATGGCCACAAATGGCCTGCCCCTTTTATGTTGGGTGCTGCCGCGCCTTTGAGAGATAGGTGTTCAAACATAGGTTATTTTAAATTAGGGTATTAACAATTTGGTGCCCTTTGGCAATTGCCTCGGTGGCCAATTTTTGGCAGAAATATTGAGTCCCAAATGGCCGTGCCCCTAAAATTAGGGAGTTCAAGGCCTGCAGTTTTTTTAATCGTTTTTAATATGCTGATTCTAGATAAGAAGACCTGTGATCCCTTCTGCAACATATGTCAAAGCTTATTTAGAGTCATTTAGTCAAGGTGAGTGTTAAACATGTTGAGTCTTTTTTAATATTTTAAAAAGAGATAAACTTTGAATATAGTTGAAAAGAAACTTAAAAACATTTTAGTTATTAAAGTTGTAAGATTAAGAATATAATTATAATTATAACTCATTACCTGTTAAATATTAGATTGTACAGTCCCTTTATTGTGCTACCTTAACTGAACTGCACACCGAAAAGTCAAATCTTCTCGATCCATCATGCAGGCAGCAAACTTGACAATGTTGGCCAATGTCTTCACTGAGAATGTCAACAAGCTTCAGAGCCAACCAGGATGGCATTTGCCATAGATAGGTTCCCATAATAAGAGGTGGTGTGTTGGGAGTACCTCATGCTGGTGCCAATGTCTTGCAAGGCCAAGTCTCCTTCAGGCAACTTTTTCAGATACCCTGGGGAGGTCTTCCTAGTATGCAGTCACAGCAGCTGACATTTAGTCACATTCAGTCACATCCATAGTATGCAGTCACAGCAGCTGACATTTAGTCACATTCAGTCACATCCATAGTATGCAGTCACAGCAGCTGACATTTAGTCACATTCAGTCACATCCTTAGTATGCAGTCACAGCAGCTGACATTTAGCATGGCATGCAGCATTCGGGTGTATAAATTGTCCAGAGGCTTCTGTTTGGTGGCATTCTATGGTCACACAGAAGAACTTGGTCTTGAGTTCGAACTTGGTCTTGAGTTCTTGTCATGATTAAATATTTGTTGTTATTTTAATTCCAGATGTAGCACTTGATGTTGAAGAATTAAAAGCCAGAGAAGATGTAGCAGAGGACACGCCCTTCCTACAAGCAGTGGAGCAAATCAAACAAAAACATTATGAATCTGTAGTAGATCTTTGTACAAAAGAAATTGATAAAGGTTGGTCCGTTGTTATTAACCTTTGCATTACAAAGTTACTTCTTAAAATACCAAATGAATAAAAATTTATGTAAAAGAATTACATTATATAAGGCTAGTCTTTTAACTTTAATTCTGCAATGAATTTTCAAGTGGTTTATTTATGCTTGCAAACCATCCTCACAAATGAATCTCTTACGTATCAGGTTAGTAAAAACTTTGTCTAGCAAAATTCTTTTTTTTTGCTAAGTCTGCTTCAAACCTTAACTTCTGATATATGCTTGAAAATGATCCCATCAAAGAATTCTCTTAATAATTAGGTCTTTCAAGAACTGTGTTAAAATGTGATATAAAGTATTCGTGCAAAGTCTGCTTACACAACCTTCATCAATTTCTTATAATTATTACACTTGTATCTGGTTTTCTTAAAAAAATCTACATGAATTTCATGTCATACATAACCATTTATTATCGTCTTCTTTTACATTATTATTATTGCAACCATATCATTTTTGAAATAAGTTTTGTCTCTTTGAAGGTGAGGGACCATGTTATGCAAAAGCAATAGCTCTCAGAGGCACCATGTACACCCTAATGTCACAGCTTAAGGAAGCGATAGATGACCTTACTGTAGTTATTAATATGGAAAAAACTGATGAAAATAAAAAGGTGTGTTTTTGTAACATTAGAAGTCTTGATATTTTAATAATATAGCTCTGAGTACCAGTTTCAGCTGGGAGCTAACCTGTAATGGATTAGTGTCTCATTCAGGGGGAGTCAGACTCTCATCTGGTGTACTTTCAGTACAGAATCTGGAGATAAGCACCAGCCTCATGGGTCACTAGGCTCAGAAAAGGATTTAGCTTTTTACATCAATCAATCCAATTTTGATCGGGGTTTATCCCCGTATACGGGGGTGGCCGGATTTACCCCACTTTGGCAACAATCTCTCCAACTCCCACTCTCCATCTCGCTCGATTCATGGCATCC
>JAOEHV020316155.1:0-11563 GCA_025447995.2 Isaurus tuberculatus | reverse complement strand
TATCGAGGAATTTCGGCGAATTTCGCTACTCGATGACTATTACTAATAGACCACTAGTAGCGTAGCCAATCAAAATGAAGGATTTGCAATAGTCCACTAGTTGGGTGATACTAATTGTTGATAGTCGATGATAGTGCATGATAGTTGGTGGTCAAACGAAAGTACGCGCATCTACTATCATAGACTATCATCGACTATCATTGGCCATTTGACCAAGGCTTAACACTACAGAAACTGAAGATAAGTACCAGCTCCGATGGGCCACTAGGCTCATAAAAGGATTTAGTAAAAGGATTTAGCTAGCTAGCACTTAATAATATTTCAATAAACCTTATCCATCTTTAGAAGGTCAGCAGGAGTTGAAGGAGTTTTAAGTGGCACAAATGGTAGATTGATTTCCATCATGTAACTAAGTTGTTGTATAACCTCTTCAGGATTGTATCTATTGGTACAAATACTGGATGCAGGAAGAATCCCATGGATAATATGCATGGAAGATCGCACCATAATTCTGAAACAAGTGCAAAGTTGGGAAAAAATTAACATTTCTGAAATCAACATTTTGTGTAGATCTGCCAGTAGGGGTTTTAAAATAAGGTGCCACACAACTCTAGCTTCGGCTACTTTTCAAATGCATGGCAAATTTTCGAAGAAATTCTTTCATAATTAAAAATAACATTTCTGAGTGTTATTACAATGTTATTCAGTGACGACAAACAGTTTTTCATTGCTTTAAAATTAAGTATAATTAAAGTTTATTAATAAATATAATAAAATAAAGATACTGTTTCAAAATCAATTAAAAAGTTTTATCAGGAAAACATCCCAGAAACGACGTTGAAATATCGAGACCAAAACCTTTGATTAAAAATGCACTATCTTTTCGTCACGCAACCAGTAAAAAAATACAAATCCGAAATTGAAATTCTTTTAGAATCAAAACAAAGCACGCAATATACAGGAAACCCATTTCATATACTGGCACTCGTTAATACAAAATATATAATTGAATCAAATAATTTTATAAGCACTAATTTTGAAATAACTAAGTAGAACCAAAATTTTATTGCGCAAAAATGTTTGTTGATGAAAGTGTCCGACAGATCAAATTAATTAAACACCGAGCGAACACGTTTACGAAAACAAAACACGGAAAAATAAAGTCAAAAGAAAAAATTTTAAAAAACAAAAGAACTGAAACTTAACTGTTTCAAATCATTCAAAAATTAATTTAAGTTCATATAATCGCGGAAAATTTTCTTTATTTAACTCAAAAGAAATACAAGACGTGTTTATATTTCAAAAGATACGTTTTGAAATGTACCCTATTGTACGTTTCAAACAGCGATAGCACGTGTTGTATTGAGCTTGAGATTCAAGTTTTTTTTAAATCAATTAACATATGAAAACTTATATCTTACCGAAAATAATCTCTTGACTGGCGGAATTCTTGCTTCAAAGTTATTATAACTGGACCAATCTTAGTTTCCCTCGCGCCGAAGTTCCAATGTTTTGATCCATAGAAATAGCGTTGGTAAATTTCTTCTGGTTTTTCGAAACGACATGTCTTGCCACCCGCATCAATATCAACAGTGCTTGCGGTAATCTTTCTCCTCGGGCAGTCACTTGATGTACACTCAATCCAGTATCCATAAACTGATTTGATGAATTGGTGCTTCGAGCAGATACAAGATGCAATATTATTGTCTGTTTGGGCATTATTCAACACATCTTTTCCAGCTCCTTCTCCATGTAGTGTGCTTAAAACTTGAATGTTATAGTCCCTGAATTTCTTAAGTTCTGAGATAAAAATTTCTTCCGAATTCGGGGAGCTTTCTTTGTGAGGTTCACAGCATAATTTGTTATCTTTTGTGACTTGATACGAGTCTACGTCTAATGAAATCTGACACACCGAGCAATAAAAACATTCTCGATGGCAATAAATTAAATCTTCGCCGGTTGATTTCGGATCAGAATACAGCTGGCAACACTGTGCAGGAAGACTAATTTTTGATTTACAGACACAACACAAGCCAGCCATGCTGCTTTTTTACGAAAGTGCTTCGCGTCAACGATTTGGGTGGATTTATCAAGCTACATTTGACCAAGTTTGGAAATGTTCCCAAAACAAACACTCGGGCAGCGCGAAAAAACCTCGGGCAAAAACAAACGTGCCGGTTCAATCACTTTGTTGGTCGATAGCAACTTTAAAACTGCGATTAACAATTAGTGCTTTCCTGTTCCCAAAAGATCTATTGTTGTCGAGTTTGTACAGGAATTAAATGATTAATCTTACAGTCACATGAAAACAACAGCACAAATCCGCTTCCTTGAAATATCTTCGCGCCTTCTAAATTAATTCCGTAGTTCCTGCGAGTAAACGAGTTCTTTTAAGCTGTTAAAATTTTCACTTTGAGGTTAAATTTGTTTCGGTTTCTTGTGTCTGTCTGTAATCTTGCTGATACGGAAATTACGTCCAGAATACACTTTCGTTTCGCTTACGACAAAGTCTGTCACATAAAAACAAACCCTTCGTGTTTTGTAAACTCGCTGAAGCAAAGACATCAAGACAACAAAAGAGCAAGTATTATTATTATCATAACAAATACGCTCTGTATATTTTAAATACGAAGCACACTTGAAAAGGTGTTTTGTGCGTGTCATTAGAAACAATATTGCCAGTGAAACAAGTGGCAAAAAACTTTTTACAGTTTTTAACACTCAAAATATCACACAATACACAACTAACGCATGCAAATGCGGGGTTTTTCGCTCAGAAGGGCCAAAGGCGGAACTATAGCAAATAAATAATAATGAAGATTTTTGGATTCGTGTCAACTTCTAAAAGTAGAAACTAGAATGCTCTGACAACGCTTAGCGCTGGAAACATCTCGTTAAAATCCTTAAAACTTTTCAAATTTTGGTTAATGTACTAGCTAGTTGATGCTTTCAGAAAATTTCGTGCTAAGTGTTACGGTGTTGATTTCATTGTTTCTACCCATGCAACGGTTTAATTTGATTGTTGAAAATAATACGCAATTTGCGTTGCCCGGTTTCCATGAAAAGACTAATGCAAAAAAATGCAAAGGAAATAATAAAAACAAAATTTTCAAGAACTAATAATTACTGAGAATTTTCACTAGTACTAATTCTCGTAGTTTTCACGTCATCAAAACTGTAACGCGTGCACTATATTGTGAAAACTATTTCTTTGGTTGCTTTTACTGATGTATATTTTATTTTGAATTTGTAACAAAATTACGTAAGATTTTACATAAAATTGTTTCGCCTCAAAATAGAATTAACATTCAAAAAAATAACTGATTTGCAATTGCTAAAATTGAAATTATATCGAATTTGAAAAATGGCAAGTCATACTTTCTCATAAGGTAGTTCTTTTTGTAAATAGCGAGAGAAATTCCGCTCCACATCTAGCTAGGCAGATTTAAAAATATATACTGTAAATTAAAAATAAAATGAAAAATAACTTAAAATATCTGAAAATTTCTGACCTAACTCCAAAATTCAAACGAGCCTCTACCAGAAATATTAACGTATTTGGATTTTAAAATATAAACTTATATAAACGATATACATTATTATGTGAGCACGCAGTATATGAATTTTATCTTCGAGTGTTGAAAAAATCCGTCATGACTCAGTAAAAGGGCAAGCAAGTAAGAGATTTTCAACATTAGTTTAAATCTCCAAGCAACCATGTAATATTCTGTTTATTTAATTTAATTCTCCATAAAAAACTGCTTTCATCGATAAACATATGATCGATGAAAGCAGTTTTTTTTATGGAGAATTAAATTATCAAAGACAAAAGAGTTCCGAAGGTGTTACCATATATTTGATGATTTCTTCACAAAATATGATAGCAAGTTTTCAAGAAGAGGTAGATAGGTACTCCATCTTTGATTTACCAAATAGAAAGGGATCTAAGACAATATCGCAAACCACATTCCACCTCGTGGCATCCGGATCCCCGCCCGTAAATTCCAGTTTTCAAGTTTTAAATTCTGGTTCCAATCTCGACGAATCCAGATTCAATTTCGTGGATTCCTGATCCAATTTCGTGGATTCCGAATCCCATTTCTTGGATTCCTGATACCATTTTATTGGATTCTTGATTCATTTCGTGGATTCTGGATCCCATTTCATCGATTCCGTACCTCATTTCTTGGATTCGTGATTCCATTTCAAGGATTCCGGATCCCATTTCTTGGATCCCTGATTCCAATTCAAGGATTAAAAATCCCATTTATTGGATTCGTGATTCCATTTCAACGATTTGTTGGATTGCTGATTCCATTTCGTAGATTCCTGCTTCCATTTATTGGATTCCTGATTCCATTTCGTAGATTTCTGTTCCTATTTCATCGATTCCAGATCCTTGTGTTAGGATTCCGGATACATTACTTTGAATTCCAGAATCCAAATCAAGAATCTTTCTAGATGCCGAATTATGGCTTCTTCTACTGGGGGCAATTTAATCGTACGTTAAAATATCACTTCTAACAGAAAACCGAAAGAAACTTACATTAACATATATTTTGTTTGAACTCATATAATCACCCTCCCTGCAATGAAGGACTGAATTCCGAGGACGCGGCTCAACGAGGTTGGACCGCAAGCATTTTAAAGGCGCACTCATTACTCACAGACAATTTAGGATTACAGACACACACAATGGTAGCCGCTTTACGGCCCTTCTACGACCTCGGAGCACAGCACCACAGCCGGATAGAATAAGCTGGGAGTCAATTAGTGCTGAGGAAGAAAAAACCGGAGTACCCGGAGAAAAACCCTCGGAGTCAGATTGAGATCGACAAATCTCAGCTCACGCGCGGAAGCCGGGAGTCGAACCCTGGTCGTAGAGGTGAGAGGCGCGAGTGATGACCGCTATGCCAACCTGACTCCAATATGTTTTTAAGCCCATTGTCCAAACCAAAAACCTTACAAAAATACCTAACAGGTTTGAAAACTAAAAACATCTGTTCACAAAATGCTGTGAGTACAATTAAATATTCAAATTTGCTCTTTTAATTTTTTATTGTTATTCCTTTTATATTATAGTAACAGCTATTCATATTACAATTTTAAACAACTTATCTATACATAAATCCAGTGGCTAAAAGCCAACATGATTGTTTTTTACAGGCGTGTACAATATATGTATAGTTTTAACAAGTATATCACTAAACTGTTTATAAAATATTATAATAGAGCTTAAAGAAATATTAACAAATCAAATAATTTTTTAAATAAATTTTCTAAGCCGCTTAAACTAGATTACATCTCTGGTTGTGCTATGACTTAATCCCTTAACAAGCCTAGTGGCTCATGGGGCCAGGGCTTATCTCACCTCTTATATGGTTGGCGATTGATAAGTGTCCCGTGCAGGGGGAGTCAAAGACTTTCGTTCGCTTAGCACTCCAGCAACCAGAGATAAGCGCCAGTGTGGTGGTCTACTGCGCATGCTCTAACTTGAATGGCGTTCGGCATAGAAGTTTTATATTGCTCGGAGTTCTATCTTATCTTTAGGTTAGCAGTTTAACATCTCTCGGAGTCTAAGTTAGGGTTTGGGTAAGGATTGTATTTGTTCATTTCTGTGTTAATGCTTTACTAGTCCAGCTAGAGCATGCGCAGTGGTCAAAATACAATCGCTTACTTCCGGTTTCCGTAGTGTTTGGCAGATGAAAGTCTTTAAGAGAGTTAAAGAAACGAAGACGGCGACGCCGACGACAACGGCACTGAAGAACAATAGTAAACACAGTAACCGCCCGTTAGAATGCATCGAGCTGAACACTTGCATGTTGTTGTCGCTAGAAACAAAACGTGAAAAGGCCTATTTTGGAGTTCTTGAGGTTGGCGTAGCGGTCATTATTCGCGCCTCCCACCTCTACGGCCATGGTTCGACTCCCGGGCTCGGCATGTGGGCTGAAATTTGTCGATCTCAATCTGACTCCGAGAGTTTTTCTCCGGGTACTCCGGTTTTCCTCCCTCAGCAAAATCGACTCCCAGCTGATTAAATCTAGCTGTGGTGCTGTGCTCCGACCTCGGCAATTCAGCCTCTGGCTGCGAGAGAGGACGATTAGCAAGCGACCCTTTTTTTGAGACAACAAGGACGTGATAACAAAAATGTTCTCAGTATTGATTTACTTTCAAGGAGGAACTTTTACTTTTTTTCTGTTCGCAAAGCTGTAGAGCGCAGATAACAAAATCCTAATAATCCGCAGAAAGGAGTAAAGAGCAAATCAAAAATATGTTTTTTGTGAGCCGTCGTCGTTGGCGTTGCCGTCGTAGTTTCTTAAAGTCCCTAAATTTGACTCCCTCTGGACGGGACACTAACCAATCGCAGGTTAGATCCCAGCCGAAGCTGGTACTCATTTACCGACATCGTAAGGATGGAAAGCTGAGTAAGCTTTAGCAGAATACTGTAAACAAGGTAACATAAACGTTCGAAATTCGGTAAAGCCAGGGATCGAACCGGGGACCTTGTAGTTGAAAGGCTGAGATCTTACTAACTACGCCAACCTCGCCGCTAGTAAAGCTATTCCGACATTAATTTCGGAAATTTCGCATTAACCATATGTATGTTAACCTAGCTTTTGGAAAATAAATTTCACACTAAATTTGATAACTTAAATATTCTTCGCATTGAAAACGATCATAAGGTAGCACATACCTTTTACAAATGTAAGTAAAAACAGAAATCCAGGAATTTTCGTCACTATGCTGAGAGTCTTAAAAACATACTTGATACTACCTAATTACATCTCAGTATTTCAAATACAAATTTAATGTAAATCGGTTCATAACTTTTAAATAATGTTTGTGGTTTTTTCCTGGTTCAAGAATTTTATATGAGTATTCTATATGAAGAATTTTATATGAGTGTTCTATATGAGTATTTTATATGAGTATTCTATATGAAGAATTTTATGAGTATTCTATATGAGTATTTTATATGAGTATAGCACTATAAAATTATTTTTTAATAAATCACGTTCTAGTAAAAAGCAAAAACGCATTTTCATTTTCATAAACAGTTTTCCTGTTTTTTCTGAGAAAAATTCATTTAAAAGTAATTGTTTGAATGAAGCCAGTGAACTCAAATGTGAACCAGGGCGAAACTCGCGTTTGTTTCTAAGACACAATTCTGGTTTTAGAGAAAATTGCACTATCGTAAGTTCACTTACCAATTATTTCCCCAGTTTTGAATCACTTATAAACCAAAGAATTACTAAGTCTTTCTAAAGTTATTTACAAGAAGTTCGAAAATATAATGTAAAAAATATTACACGTTGTCCATAATTTTTTCCCGTAACGTGATTGGCTGTTTTAACATTTTTTGTTCTGTGATTTGCTGTTTTAACATTTTCTGCTCCATGATTGGCTGATTAAAAAAAAATTGAATTGAATAGAATTAAATTGAACTGCTTAAAATTTGATATAACTCACTTGCTTAAAGTGAGAGGTGAAGTTGTTATAACGTCAGCTTAACAAAGGTTAACACTCTGAGAGGCATAAAAGCCGTGGTTAACATTGTACCTCCAATTTCTGTTAAATGCATTAGCAGCAACTAGACCGAGTAGCGTTCAAATGATGGACTTCCATAACTTATCCTTGGCGTGGAACATGGACAGAGCCACAGAATGAGGGATCCTGCAAAATATTTGACATCCAGGATGAATTTTAGCTTTTTGATAAAATGCTTGAATAATCCTCTAAACTTTGATTCCAATCCTAACCCAAGAAAGGGTAGAGGAAAAATTTCTCTCCAAACAGAATTGGCCCACTTTGACTTTAACCCTAATCCAAGGGAGGGGGAGGTGAATAGTTTCCCAAGAAACTAAGATTGATCCACCATGACTCTAACCCTAACCCAAGGAAAGGTGGGTGAGTAAGTTTCCCAAAAACCCAGGACTGATCCATCATGACTCTAACCCTGACTCCTGGGAGGAGGAGGTGAATAGTTTACAAAGACACCAGGATTGATCCACCTTGACACTAACCCGAGGGAGGGGCAGGTGAGTAATTTCCCCAGTAACCAGGATTCATTGACATTGAATCTTATCCTAACCTATGGGAGGGGAAGGTGAGTAGTTTCCCTGAAACAAGGAGTGATCGACATTGAATCTAATCCTAACCCATGGGAGGGGTATAGGTGAGAAATTTCCCCAGTAACCAGGATTGATTGACATTGAATCTAATCCTAACCCATGGGAGGGGTAGGTGAATAATTTCCCCAGTAACCAGGATTGATTGACATTGAATCTAATCCTAACCCATGGGGGGATGTAGGTGAATAATTTCCCCAGTAACCAGGATTGATTGACATTGAATCTAATCCTAACCCATGGGAGGGGTAGGTGAATAATTTCCATGAAACAAGGATTGACCAAATTCTAACACCAGAAAGGAGAGGTGAAAAATATTCCAAAACCAAGATTGATCACAATTGACTGTAATCCTAAACCTAAAGAATGGTAGGTGATTAGTTTCCCAAAAACCAGGATTTAACCACCTTAACTATGTAGCCCTGTTACCAGGGAAGAGTAAATATTAACTAGGTCCTTGGAAACCAGAATTGATGCTACATGTCTCAGTGAGGACCTTAGAGAAAGATTTGCTTGACAATATTTAACAATTATTTGCTGAAGTGGAAGTGAATAGTGGTGGCTATTTAACAAGCTATGAAGCGGCGAGGTATATATCCAGCACTTTCACTGACACTGAGGTGAATAATTGTTTTAGTACCACAAAAGCTGAATAACTAGCAGATCAAAAAGTAACTTTATTTGTGACAATATACCGATAAATGGTAACAGGAAGCCATTCTGTTTTTCTTCGGCTGCTCGGAGTTGAATAGTACTTGGGTAATCACCTCCGAGCTAGTCAATCAGCATGCGCAAAAAGTACTATTCACTTGTGTGGTATATACTAATAAACAATATATGACATACTATTATCTAAAAAGCAATATTCTCTTCCTGAAAAACTCTTGCAAAGAGTCAGATATTGGACAAAAAATGGGCTGCAAAAATTTCTCACACAGTATGGACAAAAGAGATTAGAAAATTTTGAATGCAACCTCCTACACCCCCCCCCCCACTCCTCCTAAAAGAAAACCTCAATTTTTAAACTTTAGAATTCCAATCAATAACTTGTCTTAGTAAGAATTTTTGATAGTTCACTCAAATAACACTGACTTAGCAGTATGTAATGCATCCACCTGCGATGGATTAGTGTCCCGTCCAGGGGGAGTCTATGACTCTCATCCACTTAACACTACAGAAACCGGAGATAAGCGCCGGCTCCATGGGCCACTGGGCTCGTAAAGGATTTAGCTTTTAGCTCGCAGTATGTAAAAGTTCATAAATTTCTGTTAAGCAATACCTTAGAGGGGTCATGTTTTTATCATTATTAGCAGTAGTGTTAGGTTAGGTTACTAAATATCAATGAGTCACTTACCTCGACCAAAGACCTCTGAAAGAACAACTGTCCTTGGTCTTCGACTGTGCATTTGTTTCTGCAATTGTTCTACAGGAGTAATATCTGACATGATTGATGAACACTGCAATACAGAATGAAATGCATGGTTAGTTCTGCAAGCTTTAAAACTGCTATTAGTTACTACTCGTGGTGCACTTCTATGAATAAAGCTTTGTGGTTCAAAGTTAAACATTAAAACCATCTCCATCACCATCACCAACATCACCTGACACTGACACCATCATCATCATTACCATCATAATCATCATCACCACCACTAGCATCATCACCATCATCATCACCATATCATCATTAGCATCACCACAATAAAAACAACAGCTTTGATAATCACTATCACAAAAACATCATATTCTTAGTCATTGTCAATTACCATTTTAATGATTATCAACATCACCATCTCATCCATCATTGTCACAATCACAATCAGCATCATCACCATCAACATTGCTGTCATCATCACAATCATCATCATCATAATCACTGCCATAATCATAATCATCATCTACATCATTATCTTAATCAACTTCAATGTCATTATCAATATCAGCATCATTATCACTATCATCGCCATCACTATCATCATTGCCATCATCATCATCATCATAATCATTGTCACCATGACCATCATCATTATCATCACCATCACTACCATCACTATCAGCACCATCATCATCATTACCATCATAATCACCACCAAAATCATCAAAATTACCATGATCATTGTTAACATCATCATTGTCATCATAATCATCATCATTGCCATAACTGACATTGCCATCATAAACATTATCGCCATCACCACCACCATTATCATCATTTTTATTCTTTAAATTAAAGTTGCAGACTAAAAGGAATGTAGCCACAACAGATTATCAATTAAGACAATACTAAACTTGGGTTTGTATGTGTATATTTAACAATTATTCCAGAAGCATGCATTGGATATGAGATGGTAAATAGCCAATGAGGCATGTAGCACCAAGTTGGCTATAAATCATCTTGTATCCAACAAGCGCGAATGGAATAATTATTTTATTAAATTTTACGAGCTTTCTGAACCCTTCGATACTTGAAAATGAGTGACAGCCAAAGTTTCCAAAGCTTGGCAACACTTTCCACAGTCATTAATTTTCCCATTTTCCATATTAGTCAATCAGTATATGAGCTGACAACTGAGACTGAGTGAACCAATCAGAATGCTAGAAATGCAATATTCAAGGTTGAAAATTTAATAAAAGAATTTACTCCATACCTGGTCACACATCATGGCAATCACAAATAATCCAAAGAGAAGTGCTTCTACTACCAGAATTACCAAATGAACTCTAGGGAAGACAACAAGATTTAATAATTAGCCTAACTAATTCTTAACTGTTAACTAATTCAGTCTCATAAAGCAACTTCTGGAATAATTGTTAAATATACACATACAAACCCAAGATAGTTTAGTATTGTTTCATAAAGCAAAGACAATGAGCTACACACGTTGAATATATGAACCCTAGGTATATTTGATATCATTCTACAAGTTACCTGACTGTGTAAGGATTCAGTTACATGTTTAATGTTAATACAAAGCTAGATTTCTTCATTTTCTCCAAAAAAAGTTTTGAATCTCTGATGCTTTTTTTATCAAATGACAAATGGTGGTACAGGGCTCAGTGGTAATAGTTGTTGTATAGGTTAAGCTAAAGCTGTGATAATTTTATAGTACATGTAAATGAATGATAGAAACAATAGGTACAGAACTGGTCAGTTGTTCCATGATTTACTCAGAATCTGAATTATAATTGCACTGGTTTACTGTATGTTAGATAAATAATTGACCTAGATATGCAGATAATTTTTAACCAGAACTTGGAGCCAGTCAACTTTGGGTGAACCAACCAAGCTGCAAACCCACCTGTAACTGTAAGTACAATCAATAGAAGAATTACCGTATTTACCCACGGATAGTCCGCACCCGCGTATAGGCCGCACCCCAAACTTTCCATGGTTTTCATGGGAAAAAAAGAAAATAGAGAGGTCGAGTACCAGG